>JAVSBS010025315.1:144026-205127 GCA_033124195.1 Coracias cyanogaster | reverse complement strand
CGAGCAGCCCAGTGCTAACACCGCCTTCAGCACAAATCCAAAACTGCCCCAGACCAGCTGCTGTGTAGAAAATTAACCATCACACTGACCTCAACAGCACTCGCTCGCTCCCTTCCTGCCAAGTGTCACTATCCTCTCCCATCTGCTGGTAGAAGTGCTTGCATAATTGTTTTCTATCCCAGTCATATCAAGTGATCCTGCCTTTTTTTTTCAAAGGACTAGCTATTACAAGTGGACAACAGTTAGTTGAAATAACTTTTTGAAAGCCACAAAATCCTAAAGCATTCTGTGGCTTCTTATTAAATATTCACATACCTATGAAAAAAGGAACTAGAACAAGAACAAAAAGGATCAAGCTAAAGATGCAGTAGGTCTTCTGCTAAACAACTTTTTTAGGCAGTGGACATCCAATCCAAGTAAAGCATGGCAGACTGAGTGCAGGAGAGGTATGAGAAAAGCAAAGCTCTTGGAAGAGATCTCTGAGTTTGTAGCCTTTTACAGACTGCTTGGAGTATTGCCAGCACTCTCTCTTCTGTCAAAATATGGCCTTAGATCTAGGGACAAAGTCTTTGGGTGATGTCTTTTAATGCACCCTTTCTTCCCTCTCTCGCTAACTGCAAAACATTAAAGATCAGCACTATCTCCACACAAATACAGAGCAGTAGAATTACATTATTCAAGCTATTCATCCTGGACAAGTTGTACAAGCTTTTGCTACCTTTAAACTGTAGAAACAGGAAAATAATGTATTTCCATCAGTCTCTGCTCACCAACTCAGTGGCCTTCCCTATCTGCATGCCCATTCTAGAAGAATGTTTCCATTAAATTTAAAGTTTCATAGCACAGCTATCCATCAGCAGAGACCAGCTTGCCTGCAGCCCAGTGCTGGTTTCCTAGGAATAGTAGAAAAAGCTCAAGCTTGTAGCAATAAATATGCATTTATTCCCCAGCAAAGCCAAACAGCCCTGCACGTGTCAGGAACTAAGGGGAACAGCACTGAAAGATGTCAGAGTACATTCTATCAACCTGACAAGTTATCTCATGCCTACATGAACCAACAACAGGGGGAAAAAATGCAAATTCAATCACAAACAAAAGATGTCAAAATGAGCAAATACAAGGACATCTGACCATAGACTCATGGGTTACCTACACCAAGTTAAGTACATACTTGTACTCAGAAAGAGACCTACTTTCAAGAGCTGCTAAGTTTATTTCTGTCCTATCACAACATACTAACTTTGGAAAGCAACTTAACTATGCTTATCACAACCTGCTTATTAGAAGACCCTACATATGTGATTGCATAATCACAAAAAGGTTGTTTCTTGCCAATTTATACATAGCAGGTCACACGCATAGAATGAACTGTGTTTAAATGAAACATTTGGGTGAAAAATGTTTTCTTTTCAATGAAGATACAATAGGAGACAAAATGTAGAATATGTAAGAGGAAAGTTTTAGTTGTTCATCTGACTTAAGGCGTCCAGAAATACCTTGCTTTTACTTTCAAAGATGTATTACACAATACCATTCAGAACCATACGCAAGTACTTAGGTGGCTTAAACACTGCACACCCTTTTACACAATAGAACCTGTCTTCAAAGAAATAATTTTTCAGACTATGAAAGAGTAAATTAATCTGAAATGTATCTCACTTAAATACAATTCCAGTAGCTCAAGCAATGTCAGCTGGAGTCAGCCTACGCTAACACAAATGTTGGGGCTGTCACTGCATGGGTTCTCCACAATAGGTTTGTTTTGTGAACTCGTTTAAACTGTACACAAGAAAAAAAACCCTAAAGAAATCTATTAAATGTCAAATGCAACATAAAGGAGGTTAGAGTGCAACAGAATTTTAAAGTTAGGGTATTAAAAAATACAAAATTACGGAAGAGCCAATGGTTACACAGTTAAGGGGCTAAACTTTTCGGGCTGGGACATCTACCAGCTCTGTACTTAAATATTGCTTGGACTGCAAAATGCAACAACTTCGGAGTTCGGAAGCTCAGGTACATTGTTCATGTGGACATGTCTCAGGGGTGGCAGTAACTAGAACAGAACCCCTGGAAGGGTAAAAATCAGAGGGATATTTGGTGTGGTATCCATAACTATCAAGACAAGGTAATTAGTCTTTTTTCCTCCCTCTGTGTTTGCTCTTATTCTGTAGAGCATAAGAAGAGGTCATTTTAAGTTCACAGAGGTTACAAGCACATGAAAAGGAGCAACACTGGAGGCTTCATTAATGCAGAACATTGGAACAAGAAGGTGGTTTCTAAAGGCATCCAGTGACAGGAGATAATGAAGCGTTATTGATTTGCTTCTTCAGAAGGCAAGCTGAACTCTGTTTTAATAAGTTAAAAGACTGCGGACAGAGGAGTAAGTTCTGTATTAATTCCTGGCCTCAACCCTATGTTCGACTCCTGTGGGACCAGGAATCAGACAAGGTAATAAAATGCCAGCCTGGGATTTAGGTCTGCATTGTTCTTAGCTATCCATTTTCAGCTTAATTGTACTTTCAATTAACTGGCATTTCTAAAGCATTCCTGTTTACTTGGGGCCAGTGGCATGAAAACAGCAAAAGTCACTAGAAATCTATGTATCCTACCAGGGCATGTGGCCTCTTGCAAGCTGCTTAAACTAAGCTCTATTTTTACAAAAGAGCTATTACTTTTCCATTTAAAGCTTATCTGTAGTAAGCTGCCCAAGACAATGACAGGTTTGTAACGATCATTAGTGCCTAGAAATATTTTGACCTGAATTGAGTGCATTTTGAAAGAAACATTTTAGGAAGAAGACACCTATCATTTAGCTTTATGGCACACAGACATGCTTTGATCCCTAAGCAATGTCCTAGAAGATCTCAAAAGTAGGAAAAATGTATTTCTGACATACTATGTGTGTAACTGCTTTTGTGGTGGCCCTCCAGCACAAGCATCATAAACCACTGAATACCTACCAAATAATTTATAGCCAATAAAGGTAAGTGTGGATCCAAACTGCACCACAAACTTCCTTTTCGTCCAAGTTCACTTGCCAAAGCACTGAAAGAGTGCTAAAAGTGGTTAAAAAAACAAAAATTTAATACAACTGACTTCACAAGTCTCATACAATGAAACCTGTATTTTTTCAGTTATATGACCTTGCTTTGAAGAAAACAATGTGGTTTTGATTATTCTTTAGATGTGTCCTTGGGCTTGTGTAAAAATAGTCTGTGTGTCAGTGAGTTACTACAACACCCTCATTTTTTTTTATATTAATGTATTTAATGGTGCCTGGCATTGTAAAAAGAATAAAGAATGGTACACGTTTATGAATTGTTCTTTCCTGTATGGCATCCAGACCATCTTCGCATATTTCATCCTGGGCCACTTCATATCTCAAGCACTGCTCTCCTTGAGGCCACTTTCCATAGTAACCATCATAAGTGTCAAAGAAAATTACGTATCATAGTCCTACACTCCCTAAGTGAAAGAAATACTTCTGTTGTTGTTACCATGATCTGATATATGGCTAGAGTGAACATCAACACTAATAAAATATTTAACAGCCTAGATTTAACTTGGCTTGCTATAGGGTGCAATGAAGCTTTTGACTTGATTAAATATTCTACTTCAGTGTGGGATGCAGGTTTAGCATCTTTTAATTCTTCCCCAGAGCACCATGCCAGGTTTTCATATAATTAAGTGGGAACACTCCAGACTGTTTACAACGGGGATCCCTGATGAGACTACTGTCTGAAAACTTCCTTCTTTTCAGAACTACACATCGGCTGTCAAGTTCCTTAACAATTTATCTTGTAGTGACTACTTCAGAGTTCTCAGCAATTTATTAGGGAAACCAAACAGATCCTCCTCCCTTTAATTTTTTAATTTTTATTTTATTTTACTTTACTATTTGCTATGGGGTTTTGGGTCTTAATTACAGCAGTAATTGAGAAAAAGCTGAAACAGAACTAGCTCAATCCGAGGCATAGAAGTCAGCCCATTTACAATATATTAATGTGTAGAATAATCAAAAAGCAAAAGTAGAAACCTTTAGTTCATTTTAAAAGAGTGAATGAAACCTATAGGAAGATAATTATGTTTGATACATTAAAAACACTAAATCTGAAACACTGAAAAAACCTGTGACTGCAAGGAAATAATGTAACAGCATATGAAAGTTCCCTCTAATACTTTTTTTTTCCCCCCCAACAAATTTAAGAAGATGGAACAGCTCTGCTATTTACAGGTCTCCATGCTTTACCAGTCTGCTACCCACTGTCATATGTTGTTAGAATGCTAGTAAAAAAATTAAATGGGAAAGGGGTTTCAAGCAAATACTACATTAAGGCAGGCACAACAGCAGACAAGATAGGAAACTTACATATGCAAGTCCTACAGTTAGGAAAAAAACATTACTACCCACATCGTCTTTGTTCAGTGACACAGATGACCCAAGCAGCCAATGTTAAGTGAATTTGTCTGCTCCTACACATCTCTCCCTCTGCATCCATGAGAAAAGACAGTAACCATGGAATAAATTACACTTCAAGTTACAGGTGATAAATTCACAGTCAAAGAAAGGAAATCAGAAGAACATAAACACTTCCAATAAGCAGTAACAAAACATCCACGAAAGAATGACAACACTGAGCCTTCTTTCTTCTCTTGTTTCACACAAACAATTACACCCCTTGAATGCCACTTCCAAAGATCTCTAGCAAGTCCAGAAACACTTTGCTTCCTAACAAGGATCTTACATTTCCACAGGCCAATCCCAGCCAGAATATCATGTAGGTAACAGATTCTGCTGTTCTTCCCACAACCATCTAGAGTGCAGACATTCGCTTAAGTATTTTGAAGATAAAAAGTACAATTCTATTAATTATAAAAATATACTATTGTTATGCTGCAACTTAATCTTTAAGTGTTTTCTTGTCCTGAATGAATATTATACAAAGTATTAGAGGGTTTTTTAAAAATTCCTATACTAATCTTTGTTAATCCATACAAATTCAACTCAAACTGGTGATAAAACTTCCACTTGAGAGAAAATATCAAATAGTACAGCAATTAGTATGTAAAATAAGATTATTTTTCTAGTTCCTATATTATTCATCACTCATAACCAGAGCGTGTGAGCACATTGATTCATGCACACCCAAGCTAGGGGATTTCACTATACTACATATGCAGGAATGAAGATCACTCAGTTATCAATGCAACGACCTAGTACAAACCCAAGTCCTTTGAGCACACTATTACCGTGAATTCATTAAGTACACATCCAGCATTCTTGTGTGATCAGTTAGAAGCCTGTAACTGTGAAGATCTACATTTAAAATCCTGCACCATAACTGCAGTGTAAAGCTCAGAAGTCGTTAGCCCCAGTCCCTAACCACTATAAAAAGGAAGACCAGAATCACTGTACATCCTCAGCACCGCACTCAATTATGAGGGCAGTGAGACAGCGGCACAGCAAGAGACACAAAATCACAGTTTCTTCCTAAGAGGTGCACTCCTTCCAAATCCTTTCAAGTACTAATTTTGTTACGCCGTAAATTGAGGTTGTGGCCTTGACTTATTTTTTTCATCCTTTGGAGATTTCACTAGTACAGTATTTGCAAAAAGCCATCTGCAGTGTCAGACAAGTCTCTCTAAGATTCTTTTCCCTTCTTGTATAACTGTGTTTACTATCATGTTAAATGGAAGACACCTCTGCACAGCAGAGGCTTTCGTGTTCCAGTCTGTGGGTAATTTATTTGGGGTCAGTAATCAATAAAAGTTTCAATGAAAACTATGACCTATACTGCAGCTGTATTTAGATCTCTAAGCAATGGCACAACAGCACTTGTTAGTATAGAATTCAGAAAATATTCCTGCCCTTCTCCCCTTCTGAAACTGGACACAGACATTTGAATTTCTGCTCACAAGTCTCACGAGGATCCAGTACCTGCATCAAGCTTAAAAACTCAGGCCTGAGAATAAGGACTAGATCATAGCCAGAAGTTAACTCTGAAGGAGTTCCCTCCATTATTATGTTTGAGCCTTAGCCCTTGGACCGATTGACAGAGAAGGATCTGGTTTTCACTGTTAATGACAACACAATGAGCAGTTTCATTTGAATTTCAAGTGTTTGCTGCAGTAAGACACTTGCTGAGGCTTACAGATATGCTATTACTTCATTACTGAATATGTTCATCATTTAACTGAAGGTTTCCTTGTACGTTTCAGAACCACCTCCTCACCTCATGGCAGTTTCTCTGAATGCAAAACTGCTCCAAAGGATTCTTCACTGGAAAGCAGAGACCACAAGCCTACAGGTAAAATTGTTCTGGCAACTACGCAGCAGAAGAGGTCCTAGGAACAAGCCACCAACATCTGCCATTCTGAACTACTGCAGTGAGCTTCCGAGATGGAGAAAAATTGGCTCGAGCCTGATAAAATTCTTTGCAACTCTGGGAAGTAAGCACAGTAAAACACTTTTAATCTCCAAGATGCCTTTTATTAGTACATAAACTAGAACAAGATCCATCTGGAGCTTAGAGAAGGCTCTTCCCACCGTCCATGAGGCTTGGCTGTGGCCTCTTCATAATCATGATGAACATGGTATGAAGTCTCCCTCCTCCTACTGACTATGGCAGACCAGCAGCAGAACAGAACCTCACCTCTGTATTTCCCAGTAATAGTTCCTTTGCAGAAACTATTTCAAAAGGCCAGATTAACTGGCTGAAAAAAAGTATTGATTTAGTTTAATTCCACAGCTGTAGCAATTTTAAGAAACTAAACAAATAGTATGTAGAAAGTGCACACAAACAACAGAAATGACAAAAATAAGCACCACCTTTTCCTTACCGGCAATTCAAAGGTGCATAACTGTTAGAATAACGTGGAGACATCGCAATGGCAAATGGAGCTTTTAGAGGCCTTTAGAGTTTGGTGACAGATTAATAGGTTTGTGTCATAAGCTTTGACATCCCTGCAATTTTGCAATTCTTGGCTTTATAAACAAACTAAACACTGTAAACACCTCAGTGCATGAGCTGTAGCATTACACATGTGATTAGACCACCTGTAACTGTATGAAACAAGACCATGTCCGCATTTCCATGTCACAGAGCAAGTCAGTGTGCAGCAAGAGAACGGAGCCAAGCACCACAACTATTCCAACAAATAATTTTCAAAAATAATTTCCTCAAGGAACCTCCAGCAACATTTAATATCAGGTCTGTTGAACACAACAATAGAAAAGCATTATTTTCATCGCCACTAGCATAAAAGCAAAAGACTTTAAAATACTCTGCTTCTAAAATATTAAGTTCCATGCTGTGTAAAGCAATTACCACATGTCTCAATTTCTCAGTCCTTGTGTTACTTTATTAAAACTAATGAATGCTTTTCACATACAAGGGACTAAATAAATTTGCACAGAATTATAACAGCCAGCCTACACTCATCCCTACAGACGTAAATACCAACTGTAAAAGAAGTAACATTTACACAGTAAATAGGTTGCATCCTGAACTCCTCCTTGTATGACCTGGTAAATCCTTTTAACTCAGCAAATGCCTGAAGCTGAATTGGAGGAGGCTGGAAAAAACAGTCTAATCACAGAGAGAGAGGCTGGTCATCCAGGGCAATGCCAAGGTCACTCATGGACAACATAACACTTCACACATAATCCAGTTACAAGAAAACAAGCGTCTACTTCAATAAAGATTGTCGGTGCTTCAGGTCATTTATTCCCCTAAGCGCTGCAGAGCTCAGACTCATTGGGCTGCATTCAACTATTTATCTAATCTTTTATGATAGAGGAGAAAAAAAAAAAGCAAGCATGAAAACTAGAAAGTTCACAGAGTATTGTATACTGCTCACAGTCTAAGTCAGAGCACAGGTGAGTTCAGCCCAACTTCTGTAACCCTTTTACAACAGATAAAAAGTTTTATGACCTCCCCTAAAGAAACACAAATATTTCATTACATTTCTCATTCAGCTTCTGTGACTAAACACAAGTAGAATACAAATTACTTTTCATCTTCCCTCCACATTTGAATCATGCAACTTCCCCTTCCTGACAACCTCTGTTCCTCCTTCTCCTTGCTCTGTTCCATTAAGTTAAAAAAAATCTAATAATTTTTACTGCGAGCAAGAAAATGGGGAGATAGCCTCTTACTCTTACATCCAGCCTTATTTCTGCTGGTGAGGAATAATTTAATTAAGAACTCACTGCTTTGACATCCAAATTCACACAAGTGTAAATATGTGGCTCAGCAATGAGGGAGAAAAACTAAAAACATAAGTTTAGAAGAAAGGATTACAAGGAAGAATTTGCTATCACACTGTATAATTTGTTCTAAAAGCATAAAAGTTTTGTGCAGAAAGGATTAGCTTCATATGTTGTCCTGTAGGACTCTGTCCACCTTACAACAGAGCCAGCCATAATTAAGAGTATCCTTGGCCTCATTTTCTCTAATGTGCTATCAGTGCCTTAAGAGGCATTAATACCAAGGAACTGAATGCACTGAGCAAATACTAGTAGAAGTATTATCTAGGAACTGAATCATCCACTGAGACTTCCCAAAGTGAGGAAAAGACAAAATAAGGAAAGGGGTAGGAACAGCGTTGGCCAACATTCACCCTTTATTGTTCATTCTAAAACAAAAATTAGAGTTTTGTTATTTCTCATGAGCCCATCATAAACAGGGGGAAAGAGCAGCATGAAACCTGTATGCTGCCAATTTCTGCACTAATTATAAGGATTCTGTGGTAAGAAGGATGAAGTGTGTTTACATGTTAACCCATGTACTATATTCCACTTTTATTTGTTATCAAACTTTGTAAAAGCAGCATCAAGGATCAGACAATAAAGCAAATGAAATCAATGTTCAAAGAACACAGCAACTTCCAACATTATTTTCAGTCATGGGTCCTAAGAACAAAGTACCACATTTATTCCAACTATACACTGAAATCTTAAAAAACCCATTTTGTAAAATGTCCAAGACCACTTATTTTCCTTTTTGAAAAAGGATAAAGCATTTTAGGCTGAGGAATAGACTCAATCCTTTGTCAGGTACAAATTTTCTTATAGTTGGTAGAAAAAGGAAGACATATAAACCAGAGTTTTATTGTGAAAGTTCTGATTCTGCAGACATCTAAACAACAATCCTCTAATTTCATAACCATTATTTCAAATAACTACTCAGTATAGAAAGATTAGTGACTTGAAACAAACATTACCATGATCTGTTCTCAAATACAGACACCTATCCTATCCAGTACTTCATTACCTAGCAAAAAACTCACTGCAGGCAAATTAAACAAGCACTTGAAGATCTGAAGAATCAGGAAGGAAACTGTGAACCCAGCTACCCTTACAACAGATCTCTAACTAAACTGGTTGAGAGCACAGAATTTATTCTATAGCCTCTCTGAACAAGCATCAGGTGCTTAAAGCCAGATAATTCCGTAAAACAACGTATTTATCTAAAATTAAGATTAAAGCTAAGCACTGGCTACAGCTCCAACAATTGACAATTGCTATTGAATTTTAAACAGATGGCTCTGGGAGCTGTAACAAAACAAGCCTCAGAATTGCCATATAGAATTGGCTATCCGGAGGATCTAAATAATTGAAGAGTAAGAGTGAAAGCTGAAAAGATTCTGCTTTTTACTAAGTAACTATGGCAGATTTTCTTTTCCCAATACCTTATGAGATTTATGAAATCTCCAAAATGGAATACTCTCTCATTTAAAGTCATTTTACAGACTCTCTTCCAAGCTATTACAAAACGCATTTACAGCTTGCAACACAGCTTTCCACTGTGCTATGACATCGTAAGCCCTGCTAATTCACCGGCCTTGAAAGAAAAACAGAAGCCTTTTATCATCTCTCAGCCTTTTTCTAGGCTGTTTTTCAGTTAAACAAATAGGTCATTTTAGTCTTTTTAATAGCTATTTTAAAATATCCCAGTGTGAGAACTATGCTTAGAAAAAGAACATTGGTGTATACACCCCATTATCACACAGAAGAATAAAATCTTAGTCATGATACCTCTGTGATAGGTGGGAGTAATGCCTCCTTATAAATCCCCCTGAAATGAATACGATGCAGGCCAAACACAGACATTATCGGAAAGGCAAAGCTCCATCTTCTTCTCTTTGAAGTTAATTGAAGGTCTGATAGTCTGTCTAAGAGTAGCACAGTTTGTTCCTCATTTAAGACTCTTGTCCTACATACACTCATATAGCCCAATACGCACAGAAGTGCAAACACTGAACCCAAGCCACTGGATCATATTAACATCTCTCAGAAATCAGACCATCTTCATTGCAGTAGAACTATAGAGTAGAGAATCCAGGACATGTTTTACATTTTTACATAACACCTGAATAGACTAAAGAAGGAAAAAAAAAAAAAAAGAACTTATTGACTTTCCATCCTTTATACCCTTCTCTTCTGGCTTGGAAACAAAAGTTACCATTACTAAAATGTAACCAACCTCTTTCAGTCTCCAGCTTTCTGATAATAACGTTCAGTTTTCAATAAAGCAAACAAAAAAATCACTTCATGAGAATAAAATAAATTGTTTCCCAAAATTTAGCAAGGTCTTTGTAATTTCAAGGAAACGAAGTCCTTGGACGTGAATGACTCGCTTACCTGCCTTTGGATCTGTGGTCTCATTTGTGTAGGAGGTGTCGGTGAAGAGCAAGGGCTGGCTGCTCCCTACAAGGCAGGGAGCTGAGGACCATAATGTAGCCCCACCATGCCTGAGCAAGGTGAGCAGAGCAGGCCCAGGTCGTAGCCGGGTTCAATCAAGAGCCCAGATCAACATGCAGCTCTCTGGTGTAACATCAAGCCAGGAACATGAGCCCAATGACAGAAACCAGAGCCAGACACTGCCCAGGAATTGCTAGGCACGTCCATAGTGGTAAGGCAGATCCAAAGCCAAGCCAGGAAGTAAGTCGGGAGTTTGGATCAGAAACACACAGGCATGGCCATGGCTGAACTAGAGACACACACTCCTACAGCACAGCTCAGGAAGGGACTGATACCTCCCAGGCTGTGCTGAAATGGGCTCTTGAGCCCATGGGTGGGTGTGGAGAAAAGCCCAGGTGAGGCTGGTCAGGGCTGTTAAAGTCTATTAGTGCCCTCAGGTCCTGACACAGAAACGTATTTTTATCTTCCAAGCGGCAGCTGAAGCAGATAATAGTTTTCCCCGGGGGAAAAAAAGAAGCAGTAGAAGATTTTAAAAGAAATGACTTACTTTACAAAGCCTTATAACTTAGACCACAATGCTTCTTTGTGGATGAACAGTATAGGTAGCTAGTTTTTATGACCTGTGGGTTATGCAAGAGAGCTATATTATTGTCAGAATCATAACCAAGGCCAATACGAGAGGGCTGTCAGAATGAAAAGAATAGAAGCTATTTCTATGTAGAATTTTTTAAAGGATTTGAGCCTGAGAAACGCTGACCATTTTCTGGGAGGTCGTAAGCCTTCAAATTCCATCACCACTCTCCCTGTATTAACATCTCATTCATGGGCTTCTTGAAATTTCCAGGAATCACTCAACCATACAGAAATGGAACCAGTGTATAGAGATTTCTACTAATATTTTTGCAAGTGCCGTAATGCTTTGATTTTATTAATTTACACAGAGTTGCAGGAGTGTCTTAAGACACTCAAGAGACAGTGTGTCTTCCTGTATATATGTATGTGCACAGGGTATCTTCATTTTCTGGCCTCTGAGTCAAAAAGCAGCTGTTTTGTCCTAATGGTTTAAGAAGCTGACGTGCACTAACCAAAACTGCTGCAAAGATTAACTAGGTTCACGGATACTTTAGCACAACTTTTAGGGTTATGTTAACCAAATCTGCATCATAGGTTGTAAAGAAGTTTATTGTAAAACCATATATGTGACAAATACCACAGATGAAAGATCATTATTAAACATCTAGAAGGAGAAGTTCAATTTCTAGCTACACTTCATTGAAAAAAAAAAAGTCTGTCCACCTCTTGCTATGAAGCATTGTTAAAAATGTTCTATTTGGTTTCCAAATAGAAATAGTTGCACTTAGCTAATGGATACCCACTTAAAACCACAGCATTGCTGTCTACAAAGCATGCACAAACAAAAATCATCGTGGTATTTGGTGAAAGATCTTACTTACCCACTCCTCTGTGTTTGAAAATAGAGGCTTGACAATCTGACATAGATGGCAGCTTTCTCTGATGGCCCTTTTTCTGGGGAGGTGAAGCAGAAGTACTAATCAGCCAACTTCTGAGGGCTTTCACTTCTGCTGTAAATGAAGTTACAAAGTTGCTAAGGGAGTGTCTGAAACTTTCTTCATTGCCTATAGGATTCTTTCTTTTTTCTTTAAGTATTTCTCATATACTTTAATGCTTCTGAGTCATGCTTTCCCTCTTTTATCAGTATCTTAGCTTATCCCTTGACCCTCAGTTCCCCAGGGCTATATAGCTCACACAGCTTTTTTTTTTCTCCTTCCTTGGGAAGCTCTAGCACGTTGTGCTACAAATTTGAAATTAGGCAGCACTCTATTTTTATATTTGTCTCGTCACTGGACTCGATTACCTCCTTAATTCTAATGTTCAGAATCAAGAATTTCTTTTGCTTCTGAAGGTCAGGACAACTGGTAGTCAATTCCAATCTCACTGACAGCAACCTGACCTATGTGTTTTGCTTGCTGTAATGGCCATGTAACAACAGTAAGGACAGAACACATGGGATGTCAAAAGGAGGCAAATACACCTCACAGTGAACCAGGAGCAGCAGGTATATATTTAGCTTTGTTCATGAGTAGGCCTGATGCAGTTTGGAGGACTTTGGGCCCATGACTGGAGATTTTTGCTGCAGATGCCAAAGGGCCCATGACTTGCAGGACTGCATCCTCAAATCGCACAATCAAATTTGTGGTTTCCTGCACTTCTTTCAGAGCAAAGAGATACTGGCAGGCCTGGCCTGGGCTGCCTGGCACTGTGAGGTAACCCCTGCACCCTCACTGCCCTGCCGCTCGAACTGAGGCAGGCTGCCAGGAGCCCAAACTGCCTGAGCTCCTAAGACCATGGGGACAAGCTTTTTCATGTGCCACTGCTATCCTCGATGCTTTCCAAAGTCCGCCAGGGCCATGGGCTCATCGTGATGCCTGGCCTTGCCCAAGCTCACCTCAGGCCTCTCCCTCTGGTGCTGTGAGGGAAACAGCGGTGGGTAAGGGAGAAGCGGGGAAGCGACAGGTGACAACGATACATGGCCGATGGGTTGTACAGTGCAGGTTAGGGGCAAGCGCACTCGGAGGGAAAAGCTCGGAACCGTGAACTGCCGACAACTCCCCGGGCGCAGCGGCCGCCCTCAGGCAGCCCAGTGAGCCGCCTGGCTGCGCGCCACACTCAAGATGGCGGCCGACACCGCCCCAGCTCCGCCACACTCTTCTCGCTCTCGATTGGCCAGGCGGGCTGGCAGTCTGTGTTGTTAGCCAATCAGCGCGCCCGCTGTGGCGCCGGGGGCGGTGCTGCGGCCTGGCCCCGGTGGAGGGTGTCGCAAGAGGCGCGGCATGAGTCGCCTGGGCCGGTGTCTGAGCCCGCGGCCGCTCCTGCTCGGGGCCTGGGCGGCGCAGCGGGGGCCGCGTCGCTTCTCGGTGGCGGCCGGTCTGCGCCGGGGCCCCGCGGGCTCCGGTACCGCTTCTGCCGCAGGCATGGAGGAGCTGCTCAGTCGGTCCGTGCCGCCGCTGCCGCCCTACGAGACCAAGGAGAAGGCGCCGCGGCCGGCGGAGCTGCGCGGCGCGGAGTTCGTGCGGTTCTACCGCGCCCTGGGGGCCGGGCCACCCAGGGCCGAGCTCCTGACCCGCTTGGCCCGCGACTTCGGCGTGGACCACGGGCGGGTGGCGGAGTTCAGCGCCAAGGTGCTGCAGGCCCGGGAGCAGCAGAGGGAGCTGGGGGCCCTGCTGCAGGCCGAGGACCGGCTCCGCTACTACCTCAACCCCCAGTACCGGGGTCTCTTCCAGCAGCTCGGCCGCCTCGAGGGCGGGCTGCTCTTCTTGGTGGAGCTGAGGGGCGACCTGGTGGAGGGGCTGGCGACCAAGGCGCTGGATGGGCCTCATGTCAAGGTGAGGGCGGGGCTGGGGGTGGGTGGCTCTGACAGGCAGGTGAGGAGGTGCCAGAGGGATGTGGTGTGGGGCCTCCTCCTCATGATGCTACTCGTGGAGCCTCCGCGTTGGGCTGGCGAGTGTCCCGTGAGTGTGATCACGGTTGGGGTCTCCATGGTGTGTGGCACAAGCGAGGCCCCTTCCCACACGCTGTGGCAGCAGCGGGAGCTGGCGTTGCTGAGGGCTCGGGAGCGAAGCAGAGGGCTTTCCCGAGTGAAGTGGCAGGGTGCGAAGGGCTGCTGTTAAGGCAGTGGACAAGTGCCACGCTGACGCGGTGTGACGCAATGCAGCTGATGTTGCGGCTGCCAAGCTGTGTCAGGAGCTCGTCGCAGAAGTGACATGGAGTGGCGTGACTCCTGAGTCCCACGTAGGGGCGCAAGGCACATAGCAGCCATGTTGTGCTAATGATAGAGAATATCAACAGGAGGAAGGGGTTGTCATGACTTCGGTCACCTCACCCACTCCACTAGGTGAGGTGGAACGTCGCCAGTGGTTACGTGGTGCAGTGAGGTGACATGAGCGTGGAGGAAGGGATGATGTGGCAGGTGACGGTGACAGGAGGTGGCAAGATTTCCCAGAAAGCAATGAAGAAAGACAGCAAGTTGGCCAGATTCACTGGCCATAACTAATTTGTCGATATTCAGATCCAAATCAAGTTTGACAAGAAAAGGATGTTTTTGATGCCAGTGCTGTCAGTTAACTACAGTCATCACATAACTGAAGTAGCAACAGTGTTGGTGAAATTCCACATCCAGTTGGATCATCTTAAGCAAAACCAGTCTGAGTTTGCACAATTAGCAAGATAGAAATGTATAAACCAGCTGAATCTACATGCGTCTAATACAATATGCTCAGAAACATACTAAACCTATTTGAAAGTAGGAAAATGCTGTCTGCAAAACTAAAGCTTCAATAAAAGGACTGTCAATCATCCACTTATGTCTTCTTAAAATATTTTTTGAAATGTTCGGGTTCATCATATGACTGAGCTTAGGTCTGCATATCTGTTCTTATAGTCTTTTTGCGCTAGTTGTTCAGGTTTTTTTCAAATGTGATACAACCTGAAAATGAGGCATGGTGATAAATAGCACATAAGCCATGAGAGATTAAGCTGGAACTGGTTTGCACTGTTTTTTTGCTTGTGGCTGTATGAATTTACTCCGGATACTGTTTCTTCTCATTTGGGAGTTTCATTTAGTTCATTCTCATCGTGTTTCCCACAGCAACCAAGACCTAGGACTCTGTGCTCTTCCAGTGTTCTTACCAGTGTGTCTGGGAAAGTTCTTATGTCTTGCTTCTGAAATAACCAGCTTGGTTGGCCTTTAAAATCTATTTGCTTCTACTGCAAGTAAACGTCAGAATAACCACGAGCACCTGACGTGCAGGAAATATTGACAGTCTCTGCAATGGAACTGTTACTAGCTGGTGCAAGTGGTTTACGAGGAGGTGGTGTGAGTGCATGTGTGTTTAATTCGATGTGTTAAGCCCTAGGTGTTCTGAGGCTAAATGGCAAGAACAGAGAAAACTGTAGGGGAGGGGATTAAGGCTATAGATTTGAGGTTGAAAGGGGTTGTTACAGGTTTTTCTTCCCTTTAATAAAGGTCTTGAGTAAAGAACTGCTCTCATGATACAACATATATTTTGGGGTCTTAGAGTGAACAGTTTCAGCACAGTTCTTTGCTTGTTTGCCAAACTGTAGGAAAGAGACGAAAAAGGTTACAGAAAAGGTCTGGAACTTGGGATGAATGTTAACACATCAGGATTCACTATTACATGGAATAAAGCCTTGTCTGCTTGAATTTCTTAAGGTATTCTTGTGAAACAAGAAGATGCAAATGACCTGATGATTGTTTCTCCACTGGTTTTACTGTTCCTGAATCATTGACAAAATAGATGATGCCTGCAGACTGGTGCACTATTGTCTTCAGTTACTCCCAAGTGTACGCATCTTCTTAGTGCCCTCAGTTGTCTCTCATAAATCACCTCTTAAGCTGAATTGGTGTCTAAAGTGAATGAAGAAATGCGAATCCCTAATTTATTCGGATTTTATGTACTGTGTGACAAGTGCTCAGCTACACCGCACTCCAAAATGTGTCTCGTTATTAAACTTGTGAAAGATTCTGAGCACTGAAGCCACTGAACTATTTTAGCAGTGTCCATTAAATCAGAAGTACTGCCAGGCTGTCAGGATCCAGTGTAAGGCCAATTGGGTTGGAAAAGCTGACTTACAAGATACTGAGAAGAGTGGTGACTACCTTACTGGAAGAATTCCATAGGTCTTGAACATAAACCCTGAGCAATGCATTGGAAATGCTTAAAATGTCGTATAGTGCAGAGAAAAGCAACATGCTGCAAGTAAGGTTTAGTTTATATCTAAGTTATTAGATGGCAGAATTGTCACCTAGAGTGAGACAGAAAAATTAGATACCCTCAGTGACAAGTTGTTATGACATAGGAAACGTCTTTCTTTGTGTAAAAGATGATGAATCCTCTTGACATGAGCTTGTTGACAATCAAATGGCAAAAAGTTAGTGGAAAACTGTATTTTTGAAGCTATACAGCCTTTTCTTCCCAAACAGTCTGCCAAAAATACATACAGGACATACAGTAAAGAGAAATTTTTCTTCATAATCTGTCTAGATGTGGGTTTTATTTTCTGTTTATTATACAAGTCAATTATTACTATCATAAGCCTCATAGATAATGTTAAGGTGACCATTTGAAAAAAACAGTACTGGCATATAATACACTGTTTGAAAAGTTAAATTACAGTAAAGCTTGGCCTAATTCTTCATGATGCTGTTTCATTTTTTTTTCCCTTTCTTCTTTATGTTCTTTTCCTGGATTCTCTTCCTTCCTTTCACCAAAGGACATGCACATTTCCCAGTGTCTTTATAAATGAGTTGATTTTCTGATGAGCCCTTGAAATGCACAGAGTGGAACGTGCTGAAAATCTGTTTCCTGAGTGTAGCTCTTCCTCTTACTGCACTGAACCATCTCACCTGCGGTACTTCGTTTTCTGTGCATTTCCCTCTTGAGATTTTTTACATTTTGCTTGCTTACTCAGTTTCAGCATTTGAAATATGGATACTGGTGAAAAATTCACAACATCGTTATTTCATGTAGCAAATCATTCAACTGTTGCTTTAAAAATGTTCTTCACCTTTCCATAGGATTTAGAAAAAGTCAGTGGAAGGTTTGGGTTGCTGGTAAAAGATAATGAAAATGAGAGCATTTTTGTCAAATTGATTTATGAATAAACCTGCTGCCATAATTAGGCAGTAGTTGGATTGTATCTGTATTCTTGTCTTTTGGTCTACTAGAAAGAAAGAAAGAAATGCTATAATTGTTTGTGGCCTTTTTTTCCCTTTTTAGCACTGTTCCTAAACGCGGCAAGGACCTAAAGTTGGACTTTGCCTTGCATTTTTTTTATTCAAGCTTTCTCACCGATTTAAACACTGGCTTTTGTATGATCAGGGGAAAAGACTTTAAATGTTATTAGAGGAATTGGAAATGGTAGACTAGGCTTTAAGGGAGATTATTTTGTGTGTAGGCTGTGCGTGGCTTTTTGGGGAGGTGATAGATGTCTTACCTACATACATCCACGGAAGGATGTATTTATTTCACCCAGTTGTACTGACTTGAAAGAACTGTGGCCTCATTGATGCTTAGACTATCTGTTCACTCAAGTGAAACAGGGGCTATATAGACAGAACCGGAATATTGAAACAGTTTGCTTTAAAGATTAGGAATCCCTTAACTGGAGAAACAAATGAAAGTTACATGTTTTTCTATGAAAATAAGTGTTTTGTATTTACCTATCAAAGGTCCTGCATGGCCATTTCATTATTGTAGATTTGTTTTGAATTCTAACATATATAAAGACAAATGTGCAACAAGAATTTTATAACTTCAGTGTGTTTGTATCTACACTGACAGGGAATCATGGAAATAAAATTAAATGGGTCGTCGTGGTGCTGGATGAAAATGTGTTATATGGCCTACTGGGATTTTGGTTTTGCCTAAACTGTCTGAAATATTTCTTAGACAGTCCTTAGTTTTTACTTTGCATTTTGGAAGATCTACTAAAACAAGATTAGCTTCTGCCATATTGTAAAAATAAAATATTTTTGTATTTCCTCAAAACATATCAACACAGAAGCAGCTTGGACTATTAGATATTGATTGATGAAACATTTCCATTTTGTATTTGTTCGACAGATTACAGTAAAATAACACATACTAGTGATGAAGTCACTTGAAAATGCTTGTGCAGACTTCACTCATTGCCTAAATGAGCCAAAATGGGGAAGAAAAAAAAGGGAAATAAAATCATTATTCTTTTTAGGAATAAGACATCAAACAATATAAAACACAGTGCCAGAGAAATTTTCATCAATACCGTTACTATTAGCAATAAAAAGCAGAAAACCAGTCCCCTTTAATTTGTTGAATCCCGTTTTGCCAGTGGGTGTATTTTTCAATATCTCACCGAGGGTCTTCTGTATGGATATGATGGTAAAAAAAAAACCAACAACCCAAAGACACCTTTAAATGCTTGGCAATATCAGAGTATGTCTCTAAGTCAGTGAAGCATATCAAGTTAAAATTTCAACCATTCCAAAGTCATTGAGAAATGGAACTCTTGCGAGGCCGGCAGGATACTTCTCTTGTAGCCCTGGCAGGTATTTGTCAGCACCTAACAAGAACTGAGCCATTTGTTGGATACGCACCAAGTGTTAGTTACTGCTGTTTCCTAATGCACTTATCTCTAAATATCTGCATATGAATTTTCATTGTAAGGGGTATTTTCTTTTTTTTAGCAGTTTGAGAGGGAAATGGAACTAATTCCCTCATCAGAAAGGCAGTTTTTAGTAAAAAAAAAAAGTTTTTCATAAGAGTTTTCCCATTTGTTGCCCAGTAAATAAGGACCTGATGTGAAGATCAAAAAGCCTGTAATTTGCTGTCTCGTGACAAAGCGGAATGAAAAAAAGTTATCACAATTTATTGTACGCTGCTAGTAGAAACTGAAGTGTAGCTGGGAATTTTAAATACTAATCTGAGTATGTCTTGTTGCTGAAATTTAAAATTGGGATGCTGAATAATAAATATGTGGGGTTTTTCCCCATGTTAATAAAATGTTGGAGATAGAATTTTATGACTAGAAAAGCCTCTGAAATGAAAATAAGGATTTACTTACCATTCAATTTACAAAATAAGAGAGCCCACCTTGAGACTGGCATTGTTGGAGTCCAGCAGCGGATACTATGATCTTAAACACAACACAGAATTTTGCTCAGATGACTTGAACACAGCTTTGGATAGTATTAAGTGGTTTCTGTCTTTCTGCACTAGGAGCTTTTGTCAACATCCCCAATTGCAGTTGGCCCAGATGGGTGTTGAAGGTCCCTCCCAATGGAACTATTTTAATGCTTTGCTCTGCGTGCTGCCCTGTTGGTTTTTTTAAGTGTTTTTATTTACGACTGACAGAATGGAGTTGTAACTCCCCATAAACAGTATTCCTTTCTTCCCAAATCGTTGCTGAAGCACATCTGCTTCACTCTTGTCTTTGATTACAATTGTATTGCTTTTAAACTGCTGTGTCTTGGGCACGAAGCAGCTCTAGAACGCCTTCTGCATCCTGCAGCCTCCACTTCACTTGGGCGTCATTATGTCCCGTTGCGTGGAGCCTACTTGCTAAGCCTGTGGGTGCTTCCAAGACACAAAGTCCAAATTTCCTGTATTTTCCACTTGACCAGTTTCCACCTAGTAGAACCGTCTTTCTCCCCAGTTGCTCGTTGCCGTCTGAGCCCGTGTTACTGCCAGTAGATGCAGAGCAGCCTGTTTGAAGTGATGACTAGCAGGAGTGCAGCCATCAGCAGTTTTCTCTCCTCGCTGCTGCACTGCAGCTTGAAATGCTGTTCCAAAAGCAGATGGATGGCGAGAGAGCCGTAGGAATCTGGTCCTTTGACCCCAAATCTGACAACTCTAGCTGATTTTTCCATGTGCCCTTACAAAAGAAAACAAAGCAAGCAGTCCTGAAATACCTGGTGACTTTCACTGCACCAAAATATATTTGAGCAAAGTGATTTATGGTCTTTTTCGAAAAACTTTAGGGCTCTGCAGAAACAGGGATTCACAAGGGAAGTACCTTAAAGCCAGAATAAACAAAACAATCAGAATATATAAAGAATCCAGCTTTTCCCCATAAAACTGTGGCTGATGCAGGCGAGCGCCTGCTGGTCGTACTGCCCAGGAGCTGCGATTCCTGCATGACTTCGCCGTGCTGGAAAGAGCCTTTTTGGGTAGATGCTGTTACATGGACAATTCTGAGCCCTTTTTGGTACATTTGTTTTACCTGCTGCTTTCTGTTTAATGCACCAGCCCAGAAGCATCAGCAAGAACAGTTCTGCCAATATTGATTACAGCTACTCTAGATGCAGATGAGTGATATATTGTCAGAGTACGTCAAGTGTTTATGTGCCCTGAGACAAAAGTAATTATGCATTTTTCACAGAAAATGTGAAAAATTACTACCTTGTTTGAGGCAGTAAGGCAGCACAGGTTTAACATCTGTGTCTGGTAAGCCCCGCAAATCATCAGACTTGCTATAAAAGTGAAGTAGCTCCATTTATCAGGCAGAGGAAGGTGTACGGCATACATCCCTCAACTGTTCCAATTGGAAAGTAGGGGCATAGCTGATCTGGTCCTTTTTAATGTCATTTATTTCGTGACCTCCTCCCCCTCACTGCTGTTGTGTAGGATGGTGTTACCTTCAGACAGGGAAGGCAGGACCATTTGAACCAAAGCATCAGTGACAAATGGTGACGACCGTCCATTCCTTGGGTGGATTTCCTTGAGTGGGATCCTTCATTTCTCTCAGTTCTTCAGTGGTACTTGCTGCAGATAGTCACATGTGTATTTTTTTTCAGAGCTATCTTATGGTGGTGCCATACACCTCTCCTACGAAGACAGGCTGAGAGAGTCGGGCTTTTCAGCTTGGAGAAGAGAAGGCTCTGGGGAGACCTGATTGCGGCCTTCCAGTATCTGAAGGGGGCCTACAAGAAAGCTGGGGAGGGACTTTTCACAAGGGCTTGTAGTGATAGGATGGCATGTAATGGTTTCAAACTGGAAGAGGAGAGATTTAGATTAGAAATTAGGAGGAAATTCTTCACTCTGAGGGTGGTGAGGCACTGGCACAGGTTGCACAGGGAAGCTGTGGATGCTCCATCCCTGGAGGTCTTCAAGGCCAGGTTGGACGGGGCTTTGAGCAACCTGGTCCAGTGGGAGGTGTCCCTGCCCATGGCAGGGGGGTTGGAACGAGGTGATCTTTGAGGCCCCTTCCAACCCAAACCATTCTATGATTATGGGGCTTCCATTGTTTTCCAGCGGAGGTTGCTTACCCTAGAAATGTACTTAAGATTAATTTTGTTTGTCTTATTTCCGTTTCATATTCATTTAACAACCTTATTTTACTAGGGTATGCAGGCTTTGTTCAGCCTTGTGATACAAGTGCAGGCAGTACAATTAGCAGAAGACTTTCAGCACAGTTTTATATGACTGAAAAAGAGCATTACTGAGAAAGACCAACAAAAAAAAATAATTGACAAAGCTGGGAGAGCTGGCCTCGTGGAAGAGTTCATGGATACTCCTTGTATTTGGAACAAGGCAATTGACATTTTCACTGCTTGAAGTATATGTCAATTCATGCTTCCATAAGTAAGTTGTTCTTTTATTATGTATTTGAGGATGCTACTTGAAAAATACAGAAAGATAGCATAAAATTTTCATGCATGACAGAATTGTTCTATGCAGGTGATGGCTCTTTTCTTCTAGGTGGTTCATACAGAAGCCATTTCCACATAACCTAAGACAGATACTACACAAAAGCCTGTGCATTTTACTAACAACTTAGGAAATGTAGGAGTAGGTAGGAAAAAAGGAAACCAAAGGAGAATTTGACTCTGCACTTCAGCTGTGGAAAAGGGCCAGGATTTGTTACAAATTTACCTTGCAAACTCCATGACTTTGGTCATTACCGTCAACTTCAGGAGTTTTTGTAGGAGGAGTTCACTTAATTAGAAGTTTGAGTGGATTGGTGTAGGTTGAAATATCTGATCAGAGTTGGCTGCAAGCAGAGTCAGGGCTGGAAAATTTTAGATTTTCTAGTATGTTGAATGAAAGAATAAAACTGTCTTCTTTTTTTCAATCTTGGAATATTTGTAGCAGGTACTTTGGCCAGTAGGAACTGTCTTTGATGTGTGTCTCTTGACAAGTGTCTCTACAAGTTTCATCTTTGTTAGGTTACAGTAGGAAATATTTTTGCTTTTTTATGAAAGTCCTGACACTACATCTCAGATTTGGAAAGATGCTTTAAATAGTAAGTGTTTTCTGAACAGATTTATATTTTTTTGTTGTTGTTTTGCTTAAATGGAGCAAGCTGAAATACATTGGAGCATAAATTTTTTGTCTATTTCATGTACAGCGGTGGCTATTTATTAAAACTGACTAGAAAGTGAAGAGTTTTTGTTTAAAAATAAATGGTTATTAAGTTAGTTTCAGGTAAGCCTACACTTCTGACCAGGCTGTTGGTAGGTTGCTGCTGGTATCCCACTATGTCCTGTCTACAAAGCAAATGTAAGAAATAAATGTTTGAGCTCAAGAATACTTTGTAAACTTGCAGAATTTTAGACAGGAAAATCGTGAATAATACAGGCAGGAGGAAATTAACAGGGAATATAAAATTCATTATTATGATGAACATTTCTGAGAGTATTTGATATCACAGTTGGCTTTAATTCTGTATCATACTAAAGTCCAAAGTGAAGCATTTTTGTAGTTTACCGCTATCTAAACGTGCCTGTGTGGGTTCCACTCACCTCCGGTACATCTGTAACGTGCTTTGGAGATCCATGTGTTCATCATGGTGCAGAATGTGCAGGAGTGAATCGCTCTTCTGTATCTTTCTCACAAAGAGAAATGGAAAAAATATTTAATATAGTAGAGACAGCTAGTAGAACATGGAAAGGATCTGGAAAACGTTGATTTGTGAGTTGCCTTCTTAGGTTAATAAGCAAGTACTAATAGTCTTTCTAAGGCAGGAACTGCTGAATGCCTGAGAGGTTCAGATGTAGAAAACTAATAGTGAAATTCAAGTCCTTATTTTAATCGAATTTCCCATGGCTTTTTTGTCATGCTATTTAAATCCGAGCACTTGTGCTACCGTGGCCTTGTTGTCAACTCTGCTCAAATTCTTGTATTTATTGTCTGCTTTTCAGCTACATTGGTTTGCATTCTCTTCCATCTCCCTGTCTGCAGTTTACTATAGACAATGTCATTTGAAAATAGATATTTTCATTGTTTTAGTCCTGTGTGAGGAAGGCTGAACTTGGTTCATCTTCTCAGATGGATGCATTTGTTTACTTGAACTTCCCCGTGTTGTAGTTTGAATACTCAAGGTTATCTTTACTCACATTCATGTGTTCTACCTAACTTCTTTAGCAGATAAATTCATCTTTCTTCTGTTTGCAGGAAATGAGCGGAGTCCTAAAGAGCATGCTTTCAGAGTGGTTCTCGACAGGATTCCTAAACTTGGAACGGGTTACTTGGCAATCACCTTGTGAAGTACTCCAGAAAATTAGTGAGTAAGTGCTAGAAGTTGCTCACACTGGTTGATGAGAAGGTGATGAAATGCTTGTGACTGCACAGATCCACTGCTTTCAAGATACTGCTTTTCAGTACTGAGCCACAGGCAAAGTACAATTAAGGAATAGTTGCATTTAACATAATAAAGAGCACACTGTAAAAACTGAATTAAGTAAATGGTAAAGGGGATAATTTGTCCCATAACTTGATTCTTTAGCTCACATACTGCACTTTACTGCTGTCTTTCCTCCCAGCCTTCTTGGTTACTCTTCCCACATTGGCAGAAGCGCTGCTGTTGCTTCTCCTGCCAACCCAGACTCTTGCAGCCCTGCCTTCTTGCGTTCCCTTTCCTCCTACACGTTCTGCTGCTGCTGCCACCTCTGTCACCGCTGCCACCTTCTCCCCTCAGTCTACACCACAGTGTAGGCTGGAGGATTAATATTTAAGTCTGTCGCAGCGTGGGGTGCCCAGCGCTCAAGAGCACGTTTTACTTCTCAGGTAGTGAGGCACCCCGGCACCCCTTCCTGGCTGGAACTGGTGAGGTGCAGGGAATCACTTGTAAACTACATGTGAAGAGAGCAGCTTGTTTTTTATAAGCGTTCTTTAAAATCTACAACATTTATTTTCTGAATTTCTGTCAAATGTTCGAAGTTGTAGTGCTGAACCTGAAGGTGATGAAATCAAAGTGATGTCGTGTGGCATTTTGTCATATAAGAAGCGTGAAGAAAAATGAATCTCCAAAGCGTTCTGAAATTACATAGCCTACATGTCGATGAGGAAAACAAAAGAGATCTTACACAAGCTAAATTTTCAATATAAAAATAATTAGCAATATTTTAGTTAAGCTTCAAGGTGTTTTGGCAAACACACTAGACCTTGAATATGCAAGAGAGAAAACAATATTTTGGTTGAAGACTTGATTGTGGGAATTATAACGGACTACTCTATAGCTTGGGAAAACAAATGCCTTAGGGGTGTGTTAAGACTCATTCAGTGACTTCAGTCTTCTCAGTCACGTATCCTACACCGAACAGAAAGTGCAAGGGAAATCTCAGATGTCTACTCAGTGTAACCCAAAGAAAACTGGCGAGAGTGGGTACGCAACACGCCTTTACAACCTGCTTTGTCACAGTTTGCTGAGGAATTTTACTTTTTTCACTTACAGCCCGACTGTCCTTTAATTGGAGAGTTTTGTCACTGACATCACTGGGGAAAGTTCTGAGTTTGTAGGGCTGGCAGCTGACCTCTCTTTTTAAACAAACAAACAAAAAGTACTTTTTTCTGTTTTCTCATTGAGTTCTGAAGCTGTGCATCCTGTTAGAAACTGGACTGATCTGAAGCGTCGGGTTGGGTCCTATAGAAGATGCTACTTTTTCTCTCACTGTGCAATCCCAGGAGAACCATTGATAGTCTTGCACGTTGCACTGACCAGTGATATCTCCAGCAGCATCCAGGTACAGTCACTGATGCAGTTGGTACACAGCAAAGCGCGCAAATTGCAGTGTACTTCTTCTGAAATTCCTTATAATTTGGGAATACTTGGGCTTGTTTCATTTTTTTTAGGAGAGGAGAGAATTAGCACTTAAAAATTACAGGGATATTCTGTATATCTGCTGTATTATGTACGTTGAAATTTTGTGGGTTTGCTGAAGCACGAGAAGAGTAAGAAAAGATAAATATATATAAGTAAAAGTAGTGAATGAGATTAAAACTTCAAAGGTGTTGTGATCACTTCTGAAAATTTGAAACAACGTTACAATTATTTCCTGCATTTGCTAATGGATAAGCAGGTCTTCTTTCTACTTTTTAATTAGATTGTTGTTGTTTCTCACAGAAGGTAATGAATAAAACAGTGGGGAAAAGTGGTAACACACTCAAAAGTTAAACAGTAAGGCCTCCTCCCCCATAATGATGATAACTACTGCTAACTTAAAAAAAAAAATTCTTATTTTCCCAGGACATAGTGAAAGAAGTGCCTTCAGAAACAGAAGATACGGACAAAATTACCACAGCAATTTTCTACTCCATCAGTTTGACTCAGCAGGGACTGCAAGGTGTGGAACTTGGGACTTACCTCATCAAGCACGTTGTAAAAGAGCTGCAGGTGGGTGTGAAGGGCTGTACTTATGGTGCTGTTTGGCCAACGTGCTCCACTTAAATTGCTGTTTGAGTTCCCATTTTGTGTCATTGCTCAAGGCAAGGGGCTGCTGCTTGTAGCTTCTTAGCAGATCAACCTTTGAAGACCTGTAAAGAGTTGGAAGAACATATTCTGCTATTGGTTAATGTCTGCCAGATACAGATACTGTTTCACAGTCAACGTGTAGCATGTGAATTATTTGTGTTTGCCTAATCCTGTGCATAGGTTGCCTTAAAAGTCCAAAGAGTACATTGCTAGTGAAGGTGGCTTTCGTATCGCTGTGTTTTGCAATGTAGTGTGTGACATGATTTGCAACTGTCGCTGTTGAGTGACTGGGGCATTGTTAGTGCATGAGAACAGGCTCCCTTCCAGGCCCCTCATCAACATTTTCTCACCTCAATGTACCTGGCTCTTCCTTTTTAAAATCTCACGGCTGCTCCAGTAACAAAAATACTTCCTGCACTTAAAATTAATTCCTTTTCTTGTTTTTTTTTTTTTTTTTAATTGAATTGCCCCTGATTATGTATGTAATTTGCATGCTTGCTTTGAATATGTCTATTACAAAAAGAAAAAAAAGACATTTCTTTGCCAAGGTGTTTCTGGCAATATAGTAAAGAAGACGTCTTTGATCTTTGGAAGTCACAGGAATCAGCTACTTTATGCAAGTCAGTTCTATGAATTCATATAGTGTCGCTGCATGCGATGGGATTATTGGGAATAGTTTTAGGACTTCTTGTAGGACCTTCTTGCAAGCAACTGAGCAAAGGAATGGAAATTCATTAATTTATCTGTAAAGTAGTGTGAAAGAAACAGTCACATTTCTGTGTGGAATACATTATTTTATTTAATAGTCTTTTCCACTTAAATTATTAACAAAGCTACCACTTAAACACAAGTAGTGGTCGTTATTTTTATAGGCATTGTTCCAACACCTGGATTAGTAATGATATCAGGAAAATTGTCTGTGATTTATAACTTCAGTTCTACTTAAAAAATAACTTAAAATTGGATGCATCAAATTTCTACTATGACAAAATGATTGTCAACTACTGAATCAAGCTGGCTGCCCTGAAGTTTTGTATTTTATTTTTAATTGATATTTTGGCTGAATTCTGTTGCTTCTTGCTTTTGGAATAGCTTTTAGATTAACTGTCTGAAGTGCAGTAGTCCAGGTATAATTAGGCCATGCCATCTGCCTGATCTTGACTGAAGGGAAATTGGAATGAATTCATGCAGTTATCTGCTTTCACATCTGAAAATTATTTTGGATAATTGAGTTGCTCTCATAAAATAACCCTATTGACAACATATTTGTCCATCACTAATTGCTTATAACACTGGAAAAGTTATGAGTGAGTTATAAAGGAAAATAGACTTACCATACTTCGATAACCTGTGTTCTAAAATGCGATGTGTGCAACAGAAAAATGTGTTTCTTATTTACTCTTATGACAAAGTTTCTACATTTCAGTGTTGTAAAATCCAGCCCTTCTTCAGTGTTCATCAAACACACGATGAACAGGAAACACTTTGGCCGAGATGCCTTTAAATGCATTCTAATAATAAAATTGTCATCTCCAGCTTAAATAATTTCAGTAATATTGAAAGTTAAGTGCTTTCCATACAATGCCAAAGACAGAGGTCTTCCTCCCTATATAGGTTTCATACACTGCTTTACGATGTTACGAAAAATGTGCTGTTATTAGTAAGGTTTTGTGTGGGTAGTTGGACATGTACTTAGTTGACCATGAAGTTGAAGCAAAACTTGGGCTGTATATTTATATTCTGTATCTATATATTAAAGGTACAGCTATCTCCATGTATTGGCTCTACACCATCCCTTTTCTTGATGATAAACCTTGCCGGGGTACCACTGTAGGGCTAAAAGAGAGATGAAGGGTAAGCCAGGGGTGTTTGTCCACAATGAATGTGGTTCTCTAATAGTTTTTCTTCCAGTCTTTGATGTTGTTGATGTTTTTTTTTTCTTTTCATTTCTTCCCACTTTCTTCCCGCTCCTTCATGCTTTCTTCCTCTTCATTCCAAAGTATTGTTCTTGAATTTGTAGTCTTGAATTCTGCAAGAACCATCTCCCATGTCGTATTTTACATCTGTGAAGTGACCCTAAATCATCACACTGTTGTTATCAGAATCATTTGGTGCAGCTCTGTAACGCCTCCATGTTCAGCTTTTGTTGCAAACGTTGTGACTCCCATCTCGTGGACTTCATCTTCCAGTGGAGAGAAGCCCTTTGTATTTTGGCTTCAAAATTTCTACAGAGTTAGGTAGTTCAGGACATAGGAGGAGGAATACTCTTAGCAGCATGTTTTACCTCTCTCCCAGACTTCTGGAAGTCCTACCTTGGTGCATTCATTGCACACAGGTTCTCTTTCTCTCTAGTCAGGTGTAAGCAAAGGAATTTCCAAGGTCATCTGTGTTCAGGTTGGAAATAATTCTTTGGAGCAGCATTGTAGTCACTTTAAAAGGGACAAATGGTACAGCGGGAGTGCTGAGTTGACTCGGTGACAGCAGCTGAAGCAATATAGCCTCAGCAAAAAATCTTGGGTCAAAAATTACATCTCATTAAGCAAGCTTCAAGCAGCCTTTGTAAAAATAGATAGTTGAGGTCTCTGCTAGGAAGAGGGGTTTTTATATAACGCTTGCATGACTTTGCAATAAACAAATTGTTATTTGAAGTGCTGCTAAATCACCAAGTGTTCCAGGTTACGTAAGCTGAGACTCTCTTTAATTTATCTGATACTAAAACGCTTTTGGAAGAGGAGACCATTTGAAGGAGTCAAAGATTTTGTTTTTCATTATATTTGAATGATTGATGATTAATACCCTTTTATAACTTGCCATTTGTTTGAATTAACTTCTGTGGATATCTGTTTGATCTGCAGAACATTACTTGATCTGTATTTTCCCAAGGCACTGCAAACTCTTAAAAACTTTTTTTTATCCTCTAATAAAAAAATCCTTTTTCTGACTTTGCCTTAACTTAACCTGCTCTAACACTTCTACTTGTAAGTACCACTGTAACCTCAAAACTCAATTCTCAGCTGTTATTCTCCTAATAAAAACTGCAAATTTCTGTCATGAAATTCTATCATTAGATCAGAAAAAGACATGCACCGAGTTAGAAATATGACAATGAATGTCACGGACAGATTCCCTCATGACAGTCTTTCTTGCAAATGGGTTTTTATTAGGACTGGTAGGAATACTGCAGCGGTAGAGGCTGTGGTGAAGATTGCAACCCTCGGTGTTAAGCACTGTTAGTTTGAGACACTGAGTTTGGGAAGTTAACGGCCGCTGCTTTTGAGCTCTTTGCTAATTTAAGCAGATGGAGGACGTATGAAGTTGTGTCACAGAAGTGGGGCCTCAGTTTCATCTCATGCACAGCTACCGGCTTGAATCTTTAATCTCTACCTAGACGTTATAATTTGGCGTTTGCCGCAGGTATTGTAATAGAATTGGGTAAAGGAGAGGGATATAATGGAGATCAGAACGGGACCCTGGGGATGTAGCTTGTGTCACATACAAAGAGCATCCCGGGAGGGAGCGTGCGCCTCTAAATAGGAGATTTTTTCCTTTTTTGGTAGTAGTTTGACAAAAGTTTGCTGCGCGAATAATATAGAAGGGTTTTGAAAACAGGATTCCGTTGTTATCCAAGCATCTCCTGTTCGGATTATTTTGGAATGAATTCATTAGTCCACTGATACCACACTGGTGCCAGTTCTCCCTGCAGAAATCTCACAATAGACTACCTATGCATATTAAGTTATATTAATGTATATAAAGCAGGGAGCAGACAACAGAAATAATCTGTTGTATTTCTTAAATTTAAGCTTGTATCGTTCCCAGAAACAAATGGGATTTTAAAACCATTTCAGACATGTAATAAGAAAACAAAGAAACCCCAAATTGGGTGCTGGAAAACAAGGAGGCAGATGCATTTCTAGCAAGCTGTAGGTGCTGGTGAATGCGTAGACAGATAGATTTCTCATTAGACAGACATTTAATTCAGAATGTGTTTATAGCCACTCTAAATGGTCTGCAGCTCCACAGAAGGTACATCATAGCAATTCAGTCTGCAGATGACAGACACAGATAACTGTGGTGAAGCCTTTGAGAAAACTGCTTAGAATTTTATAGCCTGTGGCATTTGGGGGAGAGAATGGATAGCTAGGATGTGACTTAATAGAATGCTTAACAATTGGTGGCAGATTTTAGATAATTGCTACCTTAATTTGATCTGGCTGACCTGGGGAGATCATAATTTCCAAAACAGGCTTTGCTTTCATTGATGAAAAATGTGACCTTGGACTACAGCTTTCAGAGCGGAAGACAGTTTCAGATGAGATATGGATAATAGGAGAAATGTGCACTCTTCTGCAATAAAAAAAAACCAAAACTAAAAGACAACCAAACCCAGAAATCTACCCCAAAACAAAATAAGCAGCTGTTTCTTAATGGTGTGTGGGTTTCTGACAAGAAAATAAACATTAATGGATCTCCACCAATAGCCTTAGAAACTAGCACATCAATTTAGCTAGAACATAAATGTGCACACTTTGCTGCGTCTGTTTATTTTTCTAAGAGAAACAGGCTCCTCCGATAAGCCCTAAACTCAAGCATTTCTCAGATGTGTAGCAGGCTGTACTGTAGCTTCAAAATGGGGTCACTTTCCCATGGCTTATCTGTCTGAAGAAATAAAAAATACGCAGGATTTCCCATTTTATATTTATTAATAGAGCAGGAGCTACAAACTTCCTGAGAGATATTTTGGCTTGGGCTTGGTGAACTGGTCACTTCTGAAAGTGGATGATAACGAGCAGTCAACATCTAAAGGAAGCAAAAAATCAGTTACATCATTAGGAGCTTTGCAGCGGTTACACAAGTATGGGAAGGAATGGTTCATTCTCTCTTTGCCGTTGTGGATGGTGCACAGGTACCCTCTCAGCTTTGCAAGCAGGGAGACGAGGTAGGAATTGTTACCCTGTGGAAGCAGCGGGCGCGGCTCAGCTCCTGTGTGGACAGCTCTGTTTGCTAGCTGTGTTCAGTAGCAAAATAGTATTTTCAAACACTGCTTTCTTAGCAGCGCTGGTGCAGAAGGCTACTGGACCTGACTTTGTGGTAAGCAGCCTTTTCTCTTGGTCCACTCAGTTTTTCCTTGAGAAGTTTCTGCTTCTCAAATTTCAGCATTACCTTCCTTCTTTCCCTATTCGGTTTTAACCTCAAATATCTGTGAAGAATTCATGAAAGAGACCTAAGCAATATGTTCTCCAAGGCACCATCTTTTATAGGATGAGTACTATAGTTAGAGAGAAGAAAAAAAAAAACCTTTAAGGAATGTAATCCCATCTTTGGGTCAAAAAGAACCACATCCCATATTCCTTGAATCCCTTCCTAGAGGAAAATAGCCTTTAACAACCTTTTTCTCTTTTCCTTTTTTTTCCCTTCTCTTTTTTCACCCCCACTGCGCAGTAGTAACATCTGTACTCTCTCTAGCAGCACCTCTAGGATTTTTCATTGATAGGTCATTAATTTGAAAACTTTTACCAATTTATCCCTATCTCTTGTGTTCTCTGTGTTATGGACTAAAGAGGAACTTTAAAGCACAACTGGAATGAAGACACAGAAGAACGAAACCCCATTTTGAAATCCAGTCTCTTCTGGGGGGGAGCTCGCGGCTGCTTAAGGATGCTGACGTGAAAAGGGTACTTCTCATTAGAGCTTCCAGGTTTGTGTTTCTGTACCTCAAGGTTCATTTGCAGGTCTCTCACATCCTAGCCAGTTGCCGAGTTGTCATCCATCATTATCGTGTGGACAGGCAGAAGAGCACTGGGTCATTGAATCTTCAGAAGGGAGCTGTGGCCTTCCTTTTGGGCAGAAATTCATCTAGCAGCGGTAAGAGCTGACGTACAAAAGGTCAAATTGCTTGACAGCAGATTGTCTCAGCCACTAAGCTACGGCTGGTCACAGTAGAGTCACCACTGGTCAGCTTTCAGTGCGCTGGTGGGGAAGTGAAGGTAGCAAGTGATGCTGCTCGTTACCGTCTTGGCAAAACTGAGAGCTATTGGCTTTTTCTGCAGGACCAAATATCTTGAAGTTATTTTTCCAGTGGCCTTTAAAAATCCACTTCTGTGCCTTCTTTCTCCCTCCTCCTTCTCCAGGAGATCTGTGATATTGTGCTAGTAGTCTTGTCTTTGGTGGGAGCTAGTGTTCAATCAAGGAAAGCGAAGCTGACAAGGGGGCATCTGAGCATAACTCTCCTCTACCACACTAATTAAGATCCTGCTGCTTTTGGAAGAGAAGTGGATTCCAGATGTGATGATTAGATGTACTCTGATCGAGAAACACTACAAGGAGGCGGATGAAAGGTGACCAAAGGAAGATTTAGTGAGCGCATTTGATTCTGTATTCAAATTTTATAGTCACTTTGAATTGATTCCTGGATAAATAGTCTTTATATCCATGGGGAAGTGTTTAGCGCGGGGTTAGGAAGGGAAAGATTTTTCAAGTCTGTAGCGTTGCTTTGTTCTGTTCCCATTTTTGCCCTTTTTCTGCCCCCAAGTATTTATCTTTTTTCCATTTACTGTGGTCATTGCTCTCTTTTTCAAAGTCAGAGGGGAAACTTTTCTGAAAAGACTGAACTGTCTACTCCAAGAAAGATTCTTTCAATTAAAACTTATTTTCTATATCCACGCCTCTTGTAGCTATGTTCTCCAGTAAGAGCACAGCTCTAATAAACTGTTAGGTTTTATAAATGCTAAATTCTCTAAAATTGTGCAAAGAGGTACTTAGATACCAGCAGAAATTGCCTTCCACAAACATCTCTTTCTGTAGATGTACAAAGAATATTTTTTCTTTTATGAAATGAGTAATGTGATGAAACCTGATAGTTGTATTTCACAGATCTTGTCGCAGACCTGTGCTCCAGTATTACTCTTAAAAATAAAATATCATCATGTCCTTTAGTGGAGACTTGAAAAAGTCAGAGGAGATCGGTGCTTTCCTGGTGTTTCGCTGTGTGACTGCGGTAGCAGCGGTTGTTGGGAATCGGACACAGGCAGGGGCTCCTGGTTGCTCTGATTACAAAAATGGCTGTTTTGTTCAGTAAGATACAGAAATGAGTGGTTCTTATAAAATAATTTGCTTTTTCCTTTATCCTGTTCTCTAAGGAGATGAAATGAGGTGTTTCTATGTGACTTGATCTACCTTTCTTGTTCCTGTCTGGTCCCAAAAGGAGATTTCTTTGGCTTATGCATCAGTGTAATAGTCAAAGAAGTTCAGCTGAGGGGAGGAAGCGAGGTTCTCCAGGGTATGCAGTTACCAATCACAAAACCGAGGAGGTGGTGGCTTTGAGCTGCTGCCGTGTCACGGGGCCAGGAGGCAGCAGAACAGCAGGGAGCTATTTGGGAAGCTCTGTGCAGGAAGGAAAAAGATGTAAATAACCATGGAATATTACAGCAGTTATGCAAGTTGTTAGAAGCGGTGCTTGGCTCCGGTGCGTCGTGGAGGTGTTCCAGGCCGGCGTTCCCTGGCTTCTGCATCCTCATGAACCAAGATGCAGATGGCAGCGTTGTGTGGAGCGCAGCGGTACCGAGGATGCAGCCGCGCAGGTGCTTCTGTTCCAGTAGCGTTTGCTGGGGCAAGGTGGCATCTGAGCGATGATGATTTTTTAATGGTTATCTCGGTAATACTCAAAAGTAGAAAAAAATACATTTTGTAGTCATTTAAAAACAATTTTCTGTTGATATTAAGATGCTTCTGTAATGTTGATAAATGTCTCCGTTCTTACCACTTCTTCCTATATGAGCAGTAATTAAAGCTGTTGTTGTTGTTAACAGCAATTAACACTGCGGTTGTTTCAGTTCAGCTTCGTCTTCCCTCTGTTCCTTGCCCACCTACTCCTTCAGCAGGGTTGAGTGATGTAATTTTTATTAATTCCAAGTGACAGTGAGTTTAACAACCTCCTTTGTTTGTCACGTTGGTGTGCCCCAAAGCTGAGACGCGGCATTTCTTATGTATGTTTTGCTTTAAATGGTAATGTAATTAACAGTTTTTACTCGTAAATTAGTAGGAGCAGAGAAGAAGTTTTGTTTTGATAAAACAAGTAGTAAACTGTGATTAATTTTTTACTAAGTATGTGTTTCTTATCTTTCTATTTGATCAAAGTAGTTTATAGTTTGTGGATAGCATGAAAAGTAGCTGGCCTGTATAAAGAATCTCTTTAAAAACAGGAAATGCTTCTTTCCATGAAGATCTAGAAATCGTGCCTCTACTGATTTTACAACAGACTGAAGTAATAAACTGCCCCGATTTTAAAAAAGACAGTTGCATATGAAAAATAAATTATATTCAAAAGCTTTTGAAAACTTGTATGTTTATTTTTTGTAAAAAATTGTATTCCTCAGAGTAACTTCTTTATGGCATACGATTGTATTTGTTTATTTGTGTCTATAAAATGATATACCAGTGCATGGTGTTGGTAAGTACTGCATAAGTACTTTTATATAGATTGCGTGTGTGCAGATGGTAATTCAGTCAGTGTTAAAATTTTCTTAGTGCTCCACATACTTTCTAGTCACTAACCTACTACTGGCAGGGTGATTTGTTTTGTTTTATTTTTTTTTTTGTCTATGTGTAGCAGTGAATTCTCAGAATCCCTAGTCCTCCCTTGACATCAGCTAAAGGGCATCAGCTCTTCTTTCACTCAAACTTCTCATTGTCAATTGTGACAAAACTCATGAATTTTTTCTCCCCTCTTTTTGTCTGCAGAAAGAACTTCCTCAGATAAAAGCTTTTTCTACTCTCTCACCTATCCCGGGATTCACCAAATGGCTTGTTGGTCTTCTCTCCTCACAAACCAAAGAACTGGAAAGAACCGAACTTTTTACAAAACCAGAATGGCAAGAAATCTCTGAGATCACAGAGGACTCTACGACTGAAACACTAAAGAAACTCCTAAATAACAATGAGTGGGTGAGATCACCAAAATTAGTTAAAGTGCTCCATTCCCCATTTATGAGACTCTGTGCCTGGTATTTGTATGGAGAGAAACATCGTGGCTATGCTCTTAATCCAGTGGCAAATTTTCATCTTCAGAACGGCTCTATGTTGTGGCGGATAAACTGGATGGCAGACACAAGCCCTCGGGGCATCGCTGCTTCTTGTGGCATGATGGTGAACTACCGGTATTTCTTAGAGGATACAGCCGGTAATAGCGCAGCGTACCTGGGGACTAAACAAATCAAAGCCTCAGAGCAGGTTCTTTCCTTGGTGTCTCAATTCCAGCAAAATAGCAAGCTTTAACTAAATGAAAACTAAGAACAACTGTTCCTCACCTATAAAGAGCTGCAGTATTTTGCAGTGTCTGTATTTAAATGAGAATGTTCCTTGTAAAACACATTTCCTCAGCACAGTACAATGCAAAATTACCTAGATGATCAGTCGTCTTGCTTACATTGCCTTGTATTCAAAGTCTGATCGGCTGTGATGGAGTCATTGCAGGTTCTAGACGTCTGTTATGTACGAGTGAGTTGTAGGTATATAATGAAGGGCAAGTATAATTCTCTCCATCGGTTACAACTCAGTGGTAACTTGAATGGAAAATACCTGAGCCATACCATTGTTCTGTTGATAATAAACCAGTATAACGGTGTCTTTGAAAGGAGCTGCACTTCTTTGTCATAATACTACAATAGATAGTTCAGTACCAAAGTACCTAAAAAGAATTGCTGAATGTAGGTGAATTTTTGGCCAAAAATACCAGCAAACCACTAACCTACAATTTTATTTCAATATCTGTCGTTTACACCCTCAAAAACTCTCCTGTAAAACCTCTTGGTATTTTCCTTTTTCAAACCCACTGAAAACTCTCAATCCTTGCTTTGCTGGAGCATGGAAAAGCCTCACGTTAATGCTGTTGAAAAGTCAGGAGCTCTCAGGGCAGCAGGTATGTAGTATTATATTTACGCTTTTGTCTGCTAAAATATAATGAGCAAGAAGGAGGTGTTCAGAGCTGTGGAGCACCTCTGCTGTGAGGCCAAGCTGAGAGAATTTGGGTTGTACAGCCTGGAGAAGAGAAGGCTCCAGGGAGCCTTATTGTGGCCTTCCAGTACTTAAAGGGCTCTTCTAAGAAAGACAGGGACAATATTTTTAGGGGCTGTTGCAACACGGCAAGGGGTGATGGTTTTAAAATAAAAGAGGAGAAATTTGGACTAGATGTAAGGAATACATTTTTTACAGGGAGGCCCAGGCTGCCCAGAGGTGGTGGCTGCCCCATCCCTGGGACCATTGCAGGTGAGGTTGGCCGGGGCTCTGAGCAACCTGCTCTAGCTGCAGATGTCCCTGCTCCCCGCAGCGTTTGGATTAGGTGACACTGAAAGGTCCCTTCCAACTTAAATGATTCTATAGAGGAGAGGAGAATAAGAGAGACTGTTACTTAGGCATCTGTTGAGAAGTTTCCAGATATGCATATTATACTTTGGCTCTGCTGACTTTTTAAAGTTGATAAAGAGCTTTTTCAATAAAGACATAGGTGTGACCTGTAAACCAATAAAATAAAATTTTCTCAATAAATCATGTCTTGTGTATTTCAACATGTACCTTCCTTCACTTAACAGCCCTCTTTGATAACAGGATCACCACAGCAGAAGGACCATCTTAACAGAATTTCGTGCTGGTTTGTAATTACTGATTTGTTATGTGTCTGGTGAAATTCCAGTCCTGTTTTCAAGAAAAGAATTATATAGAGGAATTGAAAGTGGTCAAGTTCCTGCTCCTGTATGACAACAGAAGGGAAGAAAGCTGTAAGTGTTCAATTAGAATGAAATTATATAATTGGATACACTTTTTTATATTCATTATTAGAAAAAAATCCCATCCTCCAAGCTGGCAGTCTGTTTTGGGCATCCATTACACATAACTTCCAAGCTGAGAAAAGCTTTGACTTAACGTCTGTTCACGGTAGATTTTGCAACACTGATGGTTAAAGGAGAGGGTATATTCACTGCCTTTTATTCCCTTGAGTAAAGCCATTTTTGTGCAGCAGCTAGTCATCAGTGGCACTGACGCTCTGTTAGCAGTGGCAATTGTCCTGCGCTGTATGGCCTTCAATATGTTTTTAAGAATAGTTCCAAAAAAGGGGCACCTTATTTAGTCAATAGTTTTCTTATGCGTCAGCACGTTACAGTTGGTTTTGATTTGTTTTTTTTTTCTTTTTGCACCTTATCTGGATAGCTTGCTTGAATGTGCACTAGGAAACACTGTGGAAGTATAAAGAAATCTGAAGATTATTTGATTTTGCTTGCTTTATTCTCAACTGATGAGCTAAGGAGTAAGGATTGAACACAAAAGTGTTGGAAACTTTTAGTGAGAGGCTTTGAACAAGCGGCTCCAATCTGACCAACCTGGGGAAATCACTTCAGAGTGATTGTCGATTTTTGCTTTTGGATCAGTAGTTAACGGTAAGTATTCTGCACAACTGCACGTATGTATATTCCTTATAGTACTTCACATGGAAGGTTTAAAAATGAAAGTCTCATTAAAGTCTCATTTAAAAATTAAAGGCTTGTCCTCAAGAACTGCTGAAATTTGATCGTTGAATGTCCAGGGGAGACTTCAGGCTGGAAAAGAGAGGTTGAAGGCAGCTGGACAATTGGAGTCAAATGTATATAATGTTCTGGATGAATTAAGACGTATCTTCTCCTGGCATGGCGTTATCACATGAAGAACCTGGTTGCCACTTCTATTCCGAAACCAGCATTTTTAAGGAATAATAATTTTGTTAAAGTTCCATCCGAAGTTTGTGTGCAAATTTTAGACCTGGAACGTGAACATTAGGGAGTACACAGTGTGTGGATGGATGGATAGATTAGATAGGTAGAGAGATATATGTATTTAGCATCCTGTGTGAAAAGCTTACTACAAAGTAGCCATCTACAATTCAGAGTATCAGATCTGTATCAGATGGCACAAACTACTCACACATTGATTTTTCTTTTCTGTACAGCCTGTGCATTTTATTAGGTTTTTATGCAGAGCCTTAGGGGGAACATACGAACCGATATGGATTGGCGTGGAAATTTTTACCATACAGATTACTACAGGACACACTGCTTCTGTTTATAACAGTGGTCAGAAAATGGCTTCATTCACCTGTTTGGCTTTCTAAGCTTTGTGAAGTCCTTTAGAATTTGTGTTTCAAGGTGAAATTTAGCTGCTTGTATAAGTATGTACAAGCCACTCTTGGCTAGGAGGAACAGAAAAGGAGAACCTTCTCTCTTTGTTATGTTAAACTCCAAGTTTGAGGAAATCGGGTCACCTCAAATGAAGGAGTTCTGAAAATGCATTGGTTTCTGGAAGATGTTTTCATATTGAAGCAGAAAGATCTGTGAGGGCAATTAACTGTGCATCCACCAAGCCTTATTTCAAAAAGAGCTAAGGCTCCTGCTTTATTGCAGATGGAAATAAGACATAATCCTGTATTTGTAGCAGCTGGACTCAAAGAATAATGAGGTTTTTTTCCACTTGTAGCCCCATACAAACGTATGAGAACTGGTTCAGTGACAAGAAGTGATAGTAGCTTATAAGGAAGAAAAAACACAGCTGCTAACACTTCGTTAACACTTCAGTTATTTCCCCAGGCCTCTGGCTTCTTATGTCTAATGCAGACTACACATACATCACCTGCCCTCAGCATGAGGAGATTGGGCATATCTGGTTTTGTCTTCTTGCCCATCTTAAAAACAGGAAGCTAGATACTGGCTTTGGGCATGTCAAGCCAGCTGTAGGAGTTTCTCTCAAATTCAAACCTCTGCCCTGCGGTGCCAGGACTGATTCCTCAGCTGCTTACCATAGTTCGGTTGGCATGTCCTTCTCCCTTACCTCACGCCCATGCCATGTTTCTCTAGACACTGAATTGCCAGTCACTCCTGCATTAGCAGCTAGTTTAATTGACTCAGAAGAGTTCTTCTAAGGTGTTGGAGATGGGGGGTTGAGAAGATTACAGGCAAAGATCTAGCAGCATCTTCCTGAAGCTATTGCGAAGGGGTATGTTTGTTGTATGACATCTGTTCTCCATCAGAACTCGAGCATCTGCAGAATTACTTCCTTTTTCAAGGAAGTAACCAGTTGTTATGGTTTTGGTTCTTGGTTGTGTTTTGCTTTCTGAGGTCATTTCACCCGTTACATTAAGTACGCAATGTGAGGCCAAAAATTCCTACAGTGAGTTCTGTGTCAGAATCACAGTACAAATTCAAGTGCAGAAGGATCGTTTGAAGATGAAGGCGGGACGGTCTGCTCATGAAAGCCATCAGCTGTTAAGTGCTATTTTCTTTCATTGCTCGTTGACTCTTAAGTGTCTAGCAGTGCTTGGATTTTCCAGTGTGCTACTGAAGAGTGATTTGAGCATGAACGATGCTGAAGAGAAAAAAATAACTATTTGCCATTGCTAGTGTCTAGGACAATAACTACGTCACTAGAGAGGGATCTTAATCAAAGTGAGTCTTACAGAAGGGAAAAGTCCAGTTTCTTTTTCTCCCCTGTAAGAACTGTCACACCACTTCTGAAGAGGATGCAGGTAACTTCGAAGAAGAGGTAACTGCCTGTCCTGTGAGGGAGCTGAAATACTGAAAGCTCTGGAAGTCATTGCTTCCTGTTACTATAGTAATGTGTTTCAAACAATGTATTTGAAGATTAATTTAGGGTAGGTAATACTGCGCTGTGTTTCACTTTGAAGTGCCAAGGCTGAAATCATGAGTCAATTTTCCCTTCTGTGGACTGTTCTTTGGATATAAAGCCAATAACTGCCTTCCCATTTTTCCGAATGGCTTCGCAGGTGATTTCATTTCATAGCAAATACTGGTTTATTGCTAGTGATTGAGAAGTCTCGCAGCCGTGTGGGGGCCGTGTTACAAAGCTCGCCACGCTGCATTGCGAGCTCTGAACTGTCCTCCGTGGGACATCCCAAGAGAAGCTGGCAGAGCTTGGGTACGTCAGCTCCGTGCTGCATCCCTGCCCCTCCCATCCTCAGTCTTGGAGGCTTCTGAAACACACCTCTTGGGAGTCAACTGTTTTCCAAGTGTTGTATGAGCAAAAGTATCCCTATAGTTATGGAGGCCTAAGCTGTTAGAAGGGATGGTATTGATAGCTGTAGAACAATACCCAAAGGTGTGTCTCGTGGGTGGAAAACTGGGATTAATAGAAGGGCAGTAGCTTAAAATCTATGACTTCTTCCATTGTTTGGTTCTAAAAGAAGGCATAGTAAAGACTGGTAATTATTTCTATCTATTCTGTGATATTTGGTAAAGTTGCAGCTTTCTACTACTGGCTTACATGTCCTTTTCAGCAGCCGTCACAGTTCTGATTTTATTCTAGAATTTGAACAGGGTGACCTGGAAGTTTCTGGGCAGGGGACAGTTCTGAGTGCTGGTTTTTAACCAGTATTGCTGAAATGAATGTGACGCTCTAGGTCATGATGTAACACTGGGGCAGGAAACAGTGGTACAGAATAGAATCACAGAATCATTTCGGTTGGAAAAGACCTTTAAGATCAGAGTCCAACTGTTAATCTAACTCTACCAAGTCCACTGCTAAATCATGTCCCTCAGCACCACATGTACAGGGCTTTTAAACCCCTCCAGGGATGGGGACTCCACCACTGCCCTGGGCAGCCTGCGCCAGGATTGACAACCCTTGTGGGGAAGAAATCGTTGCTTGTGTCCAACCTAGACCCCCTCTGGTGCAGCTTGAAGCCATTTCCTCTTCTCCTGTCGCTTGTTACTTGTGGAATATCTGGACCATTACATAGGACTATAGCCTGAAGGACTTGACTTTTAAATCAGAGTTTATTTCAGCCCTTAAAGCATTGGCAGGAGGCATCCCGTGTTCAGGTCAGGGGCTGCTGGTTTTCTACCATCATTTATCGTCTTGATTGCCCTACTCAGCGCAGGCAGTAGTGAACAAAATACTCCTAAGTTACAATGGCATTCATGGAAAGCCTGCAGCTCCTGCTAGAACCTCTCCACGACGACGTAATGGGATTGCACAGGGTTTGCCAGTAGGCTTTTTACAACAGCCCTGGCCCTTCAGCCAGCATCCCTGACTCTTTCAGGACACCTTCTGTCACCCTGTGTCTGGACAGAAGCAGCAGTGGCTGGTTTCTGTCGCTCCTTTCCTCAGCGAGCAGCGGTAGCTGCCGTGCTGTTGGGTGCAGCATACAAAAGCAGAGCCCTTTCACAGCTGCATCCTGCTTTTGAAAGCAAATCAATAGAAATTATGTTACTTTGTCACTTATGCTTGTTTTATGATCAATTTACACCATTTTTCTTGTCACAGGAGTAGGGCCTCTCTTTGTACAAGTTGTATGCTGTTGAGTAGGACCTGTGCTCTAACGTGTGCCCTGGATGGGTAATGAGAGGCCAAAATAGCGCTTGAATGGAGGATGTTCCGTTTATTTGGAGATGCCGAGGCGTCACAAAGTGCTGTTAAAAGAAAGGAGTAAGTGCCTCTTGAATCACACAAGCTTTCCACGTGTATCACTGTAGTTTGTTTTTGTTATTGACTGTCATAACCTACAAAACATGCCTCCTGTGGTCTCCGTGTGGAAATGAGTGCAAAGGTTTATTAAACCAGATAAAGTAAGGTAATGGTAGTGTGAGTCTTCAGCCTCTTCACAGGAAGGGAAAGGTCAGGGTTATGGTCAGCATGCCAGGAGCAGTTTACACATTTTTAGCATTGTTTTCTCGAGAAAATAAGAAAAAATCAATCACTTACTGTCTTTTTTACTGCTTCCAGCACATTCGAATTTTCAACAGATTTGATAGAAGAGCCGATATGTCAAAGATGCTCACTTCCAAACTCAACTACGAGCAGGTGGAAGAAAAAGACTATGTTAATATCACTCAGAGGTAAAAGCCCGAAACTTTTCTCAAGCAGATGTGCTAATCACTAGGATGTTGTATAGATGGTCGTCACCATTTTGCACGTGCCTTCAAAAAAGGACTTGCAAATGGACCTAAAGGGCAGTCCTGTGTCATAAGCCTGTTCAGATGTGTTCCTCCACTTGGTCAAGTGACTGTCTGTTCATTGATACTTTTCCACATGCGACTGCCATAAATCTCCCATCAAGGCATCAACTACACGGTACAGAGGGTACTAAGGGACCTGAATTATCTTTATGCATCACATCCAAGCTAGATTATTATAGTTAAGGAACTAAGTGTAGTGTAAGCAGGTTAGATTCAGGGCACTTTCTAGTTAGATTTTTGTTTTTTATTGAGGATGCCTGAAACTGTTCAGAAAATAAATCACTTGTTGCCACAATATGTCTAATAAACGAACACAAACTCATTCCTCTTAAAATAAATCTGTACCAGGACCACTAAGTACTTGGAGAATTTTGAGATACAGCACTGTGTAATCTGACACGCTGGATAAATTATTAAGCTTTATACTCAGATTGTGGCTGAAAGCCTGAGGACAGCTTAAGGTGGGATTCTGTCTTCCAGTCACTCTTTTCAACAGTGGTTTCTCACGGCAATGCCTGGAGGCCGTTACCCACCGGATAAGCCTTGGTAGAGGGTAGTTCAGCCCACGCATGTCAAGCCCTGCTGGAGTTGTTATGGTTCATTGCCTTCTCGGGATTCAATACCAGCCTATTCATTAGCTACTACTCCTGGAAAGAGCTTGGGGCGGTTTCCTGAGGTTCCCTTAACTCCCTCCGTGGTGCAGGACTAAAAGAACAGCTTCTGGCATTTTAGCCAACTTCTCTCCAGTTATCAACAAGCCTTAAAGTCTGATATCAACTCCAGATGTCTATGCAGACTGTTGAAGGTGGGGCTCCCCTTTTAATTTGGTTTGCTAAATGCTGGAATCTGCTGATCTTGCTTAAGTGCTGCCATTGTTGATGCCATGGGAGATGTGTTCTCTTAAAAAGTGTGCCATTTGAGTTGTATTGATTGTTTTGTCAGTGACAAATGCAAACTCAAGATCTCTGTGTGGCCAAGGCTCTAATGAACATGTGCAAATACAGATTGCCGGGTGGGTTTTTTTAAAGGAGTTGCATTCATTTTCCACGTGGCTGTTTCTAGAGATGCATTACCTCACTGCCATAGCTCACCTATTGAAAAACAGATGAAGGTTGTATTGCATTTTTTGTATTCTGTGTAATATTTATCAATATCCATCCCTTCCTCTTTATCTTCTCTTAACTGGGGGTAGAATTAACATTTGTACTCTCTGAAATGCAGCACCTGCAATTACTGGCTGAAAGAGCTAAACTAGACAGGAGTTGGGTCAGTAGGGTTGTGAAGAAATCAAAGATATCCTGCTTCCATTTTTAAGAACTGACAATCACAAAAGCAACTATTACTACAATTGTTTAAACTAATAGAACCTTTTTTTGGTAAGAATGTAAAGTACAAAGGAAAATTAAGGTAATTAATTTGCTGGAACAGGTACACAAAGTTCTCCCCCAAAGGTGATTTTTAAACCAAAAAACATGTTATTAGGCTGGAATCATTTTCTGACTCTTAACCAGAGTTGGAATTTGGGAATGTTGAGGGGAGTGGTGGAGGAAGGGAAAGAACGAGAATTAAGATGACCTAGGTTGTTTCTGCTTAATTACAAAAAAAGGAAACGATGCAAGAACATTAAACAGTGAAAGAATCATTAAATTACTACAGTCTCTATCTAGGAATATACTTAGATAGAATTTATGTTCCAGAACGGTATTTAAAATGCTATTTAAATACTGAAAGTATGTTTGCTTAAATTTTTTAAATAAATGGTTTTGTCTTTTTTTTCAGAGCATATTCTCCTGACAAAATGGCCTCAGAAGTTCATATACTTACTGCAAGTAAGGCTCTCATAACGAGTTCCGTTAAAGTTAAGAGGATGCCTTTAGGGAAAGGATAAAGTTTTAATTGGATTTTTGAATAACCATCTTCTGAATTCCAACCAAACTTCAGATCGTTCTGTGCTTGAAACACATATTTCACCATAGATCTTTGATCTGATACTCCACATCAGAAGCTCTGTACTTTATTTACGGCACGCTCCTCAAGCCTTTCTGGAACACGACAGTTGCGGACGTTGCGGTGAGGCGCGCGTCACTGCCGTGCTTGCTGGGGCTGCCAGCTCTGCTGCAGGAGCAGCGGCGTAACTGCTGCAGAGCCGCGCCTGACAGAAGTATCCCACTAATTCTGAGAGCCCAACATGAGATGACTGCAATTGATTCTAGCTAGTGCTTTTGTAGCACATTATTTCTGCAAAGTGGAGTTTCTGTTTGCCGACTGTAGCCTACGCTGCTTGACAACTTTATGAATTGGGTCTCAGCTGTCACTTTCTTGACGCTTAAAAACAATGGAGAAAAAAAACCAAACCCAACTGTGCCTGCAAAAGTCTGGATTGGGGCTGGTTCTTCAGAATCTTAGAGAAAATATGGGAAGATGCCCCAGTAAAGTTCAGCTCTGTGGGTGGATGTCAGAGCTCTGCTTGTCAGCTGCCAGTTGACCCCCTTGCAGCACAACTCTCCTTTCTCCTCTGACTTCATTAGGCTCCCTCTGACCCTTTTTCTTTTGGTAGCCAGCAGCAGAACTGATGTCGCAGGAGACAGTTGCTTGTGTGCCCAGTGCTGCACTCTGCTCCGGGTGCCCGGGACACAGCTGATTGCTCAGACCCTGCAATCCCAAGTAATGGAACGTGCTGCGTAGAGATCAATGCTTCAGAGAGTTTCACTCTCTGATTATTTTTCCCCTGAGCCTGCACAGGCGAAGATTTTTAGAGGCTTAAAAGCAGGACAGATTTGTCCATCTTTACAGGAATAAGGTGGTCTCCCAGTTTCATCACCAGAGCACTGCGGGGCGGGAGGAAAGGTGGTAAAGCATCTGTGAAATAACAGTAACATGCACTTGAGCAAAATCCTTTGTACCTTTGCTCTGAAAGAAACTTCTAGGGCTTTTGTCCTTGCTGAATAATTTTACCAGTAAACAGTTCTAGTGATGTAAGCGTTGCACAGGACCTTTCAAGCTGAATGGATGAATTTGTCTTGAACACAGGCAAATGAATGTACAGTATTTTTAAAATAATGCTGGGCTATCGCAATGAGGGACATGTGCCTCCTGTTTCCATCCTACCTTTCCCAGTTCAGCCCGGGGAGGGATGCTTGACAGATCCCTGGTGGAAAAACAAAGGTTATATTGGACTATAAGAAATCATTCAGTGAGTCAGAGCAGCATAGCTGTATTTGTCTAGTTTTCATTGTGCATCTGATTAAGATAAGATCAGTCAGAAAAATGATAAACCAAAAAAAGGCTGTTGTAGGTTCCAGTTACACAGCGTGATCGGGAGCCTGTGAAACGTTAGCTGAGGAAGAGCGTTAACGGAATGAATGATGTGGGAGTGAACGCTTTTAAACAGAACAAGGCTGTTCTCACTTCTACATAGATTTATCATTGCTTTTCCAGAAGGAAATAATTCTGGGGATTTGAGTATATTGAGGCTGAAACAAGTGGCTGAGAAAGGGAGTATTTAAAGAGCAGAATTTTGATATAACATATTGAAGTAAGATAGCACTTTGTACCCTCCTGCAGTGCATCCTTCTATGCTTGGGCCATTGTTAATGTAATGGGATTTATTAAGAGGATTTTACTATGTTGGCGCTTCTCTGGGTGTCTCCCCTCCTCCCTAAGGCACAGAGTGTGTATATTCTCAGTATGTATTTGACAGGCTTTGATGCTTACATAATAGAGAAGTAGAAGGAAAGAAAATAGTCATATTGTCTTGTTTGTAGAAATGTTCTTAATAACAATAAACCAATGGTTAAGGCAATACATGTTTGGGTCTGTCCCTTGAAGTAACCAAGTCATTTGATTTCCTTAGCCCTTACTAAACTCTAGAGTGGTTACAGGTTTATATGAGGAAAATAAATATTAGAAAGGAGAGTGAACAAAGTCTTAACTATTAGCATGTTCCACTTCTTTTTTTTTTTTTCCCTCAGTGATCTTATTTATTGGCATATCAGTGAGTCTCATGTCCCATAACCAAGCTTATAAAAGTGAGAAAAGAACAATAATTAGATAATCTCTCTGGCTTTTATAGGATTAAAAGCTTCCTGCCCATGGATAGACAGCTGAAATACTGGTTCTGCTGAAATCAACATCGAAACTCATAATGACTTCCATGGAGTCAATAGTGATTTGTCTGTCTGCTTGCTCATTTGGTCTATCTTGATTTATCTCAGGTTTGCTCTTCTTTTCTGTGCTTATTGCTCTTGATGCAGCCTATCAAGCCATGCAACCCTCTATGATAGCTCTGTGGAGATATATTTAATTTGATTTGCTGCTGTCCCCAGGAGTTTATTCTCTGTCAAACAGCTGCCTGTTGCAGTGAAACCTCAATATAGAAGAGCATAATAGTTTATGGATGGAGCATTTAACAACCACCACTGAATGGCATATGTCTGAAAAATATGTTCAGACATAGTCATGGCATATGTAAAGGCCATTGTTCTGAAACTGTTAGAAGGATACATCTCCAAATGCTGCACAGTGGAGAATTACCTGACAAGTGTATTCAAGAGTTTACGAACACCTCTGCTATTTGAATGTTTCCGTACTGTACATTTGAGTCTATTACTTCTTATCGGGTTCTTATTATAAGAATAAGGTAGTTTCAGTATTCATTCCTGTCCTTTGTTACTCTGCCAGTCTTCATCGCTCTCCATCTCCACTTGTTGCTCTCACTACCTCGAAAAAAAAAAAAAAGAAAGATGAGATAAATGTCTGCTGAGGATGACTGAAAAAACCTGTGCTAACAGGGAATTAACTGAGGCTGCTAAAGCAAAAAAAAAGACAGAGGAAGGCACAACATTTGCATGAGTTAAAGGGAATAAGGAAACTGAAAAATGGAAAGTGCCTGTGCCCCATCACTGCCAGGACAGTCATCTGTGGCTACCCGGACACTGATCTGCTGCTGCTGGCATTACGCCGGAGTACGTCCGGTGAGTGAAGTCCTGCCCTTGGGAAAGTGCTTTGATATTAATTTCAATAGGGCCTGGATTTTATGCGCTTCTTTTCACAGACTGATTAATTCCTATTATTCCTATTTGGGTGTTGCTTTTCACACAGTCTCAGGATCATAGAAACGAGCAGTAAAACTGAAAATGAAAACGTGAGATTGTCATGTTAGAATGACATTTTCAACTGGGCCTAAAAATGTTACCTTAAACTTTAATGAAGCTTCATGGGGCTGGATGCCACAGTCCCTAACATCTCACCTGCCCACTCTCTTTCCTCAAGGTGCTGTCCACCCACAGCATCCTCATCGCTTCGGGCAGTTACTTTCCCCTGAGACCTTCCAGCTCAATGGCTGCCAGGAATATTCATGTCATATTTCAGGGCTCTGAAGACCTCATGGCATTTCAACTACTTGAGCCAAACCAGTTCACCAGGGAAAAAACATTTCCCAGATGGCATGTCAGAAGAGGTCCCACCTTCCAGCGAGAGGATACCCGCAGGCAGCTGGGAGGTTTAGGGAACAACTTCTTCAGCCAGCACGGCTGGAAGAAGAAAAGGTTGTGTGAACAAGCCTTTATTATTGTCCTCTGAAATTCCTGACCCCGTGATCACATCCTGGCTTCACACAGAGCAGAGGAGATGGTCTGGGTCTACTAGGACCCTTCTGAAATTAGGCTGAGCATCACGTATGTGGAGTCAAACTCAAGTTTGCCTTGCCTGGTTGACTCCTCCTGGTCTAGCTGTATTGTTGTTTGGTCCCAAGTCTTTGCTGCTCCCCTCCAGCTAGTGACCACCTGCATTTCTGAGTCTATATTCATCCAGGTCCTCACAGGCTGAGGAATTAGCAATACAGGGCTCAGGCACTCAGTCTGTTCACTTTTAGGAGGATCTGAACAGATGCAAAGAAAGTTAAGCTTAATTAGCAGGGACTAACTAGCAGGGTCTAGCATCAGAAGCACAAATTTGTCATCAGAATTTCCTTGGGGTGAGGAAGAAAAAAAATCAGTCTTCCTCACATTCTGCCAATCAAGTGACTGACACATATTACAGTCTCACCTGAGCTCTTCACATGAAACTATGGCATATTACTGCAAACTTCTAGGGAATTGCCCTTTTTAAGGAGAAAAAAAAGGAAGGAAAAATGGTATTTACCTTCTCTCACTAGGGCACGTCTGTACACAGCAAGCAGATTTCATAAGCTTGTTCTGTGAGTGACAGACTATCCTGGAGTGGTCACATGTGTCCTGGCAATAAAAGGCATCAAGACATTTTGAGAGGAAGAACTGCAGAATAACTAATCCATGTAAATCAGAGAATAGTCGTAATCAGTAATAGGATTAATGTCCTATCCCAGATATTGTTTCACAAATTCTGTAGGAAATACTGTTGCAACATGTAGCAACAGTGAAGCAAATACTCATGCCGGAGTATATAAATAACAACAACAACAACAACATTTTATTTACTTTTTAAAAAAAATTTTAAAAGAATTATTATTTTAAATGAATGTGGAGATACCAGCTGTCGGGTCTCCCTCATGTCTCCTGGGGTCTTCTTAGACTGGTGACCATGTGCAGGTTTTGAACACACCTTTTTTTAACCCTTTTGGAACCCTGCTGAGTGGCTAATCTGAACACAGGCTGTTCTGAGATCTGCTGCGTGCTCCTCGTGGTGCCTCCACATCCAGATATTCCCACCTCTTCTCTATTCATATCAATATTCACCTTTCCATTGCAGTTCTCTGTGGTTCTTCCCTAAATCTCACAGAGGCTCTCTTAGTTGAAAATCTCAGTCATCTCAGAAGAAGGCTATAGGTTGGTAGAGAGTTTGCAGTCTCTGGGGTAGCCTTTATAACTCTCATACATGCAGTTTTTCTCTGTGCTCTGTAACTGCGTTGCAACCCTTACACCTAACTTGGGTAATTGTTTTATACAATACTCAGTAAATTTTTTATGTGTAACTGTAATGCGATGTCATCTTCCGGAAAATTATTCACTATATTTAATCAATTTTGTGGTGTGTGCGTACGCCCGTGAGTAATGAGAGTGTGGGTTGTGTGTTTTCGGTTGTGTTCGGTGCCTTGGGCTTCAGGTGGTTTTTCTGCTTCTCGGAGAGTACAGAAGCTTTGGGATATAGTGAAGAGGCCTTGGGAACATTTCAAAATGAGAACAAAGTTAACAACCAAGGGAAGTAGGCAAAAGGTGATTATAGGAGAAAACTAGATTAAAGTGAAACTTATCACAGGTCTCACTACTGCTGGGTCAGTATCAGTCTGCCCTTGATCTTCTGATGTCCTTGAAGTTTTTCTTGGGGAATTTGAAATGTTGTTTTTTTCTGTGCTCAAACAAGAAATGTACTTATGTATTTTTAAACAAGGTGTTGTTTTGTCTGGATATATTGTTCTCTGAGTAGAATGCTGCTGTGCATTTCGAATGGGCAAACAATCCAATTAGAGAAGCATGCGGAGGTCTGATAAATACTGCTTGAAGTGGAAAATGAAAAATATCTGGAGGCACCAGCAAAACCTATCTTTTGAATGCTAACAAAAAAACCCATTTAATGCTTTGTGGTAAAGCCATCCACATCTCTAAGGTTCTGGAGAGGACATGAGTACATGTTCAGGTTTTGTATGTTTATTGCAGGTTATTAAAGGAGCAGTCTGGGTTATAGTTTGAAGCCTTTCTTATGAACGGAGAAGTGTGGAAGACTATAATAAGTTTAGTTTGTAAAAACACCAGCCATCGAAAGAAAATTGAACCTTTGGAGGAATTAGCACTACCTTTTTGATTCAGTGGGACTTTTCCAGCTTACCCTGACTAGGATGTAACTCACTAAGTATAAAAAAAACCTATTAAGACACATGAAGATACAAAACAAAGCAGCATGAAGAATTTTTTTGCAATCCTTCCTTAAGTGGCTTGAGGTTACTTTTTTAGAAGAGAAGAAATTTATCTTGAAATTTATCTTTTTATCCTGAAAGGGATGGGGAGCAGCTGAGCATGGAAATCATCAGAATGAACACATAAAGCATAAAATTCCAAACCTTCATTTGTCTTACTAACTTCCCCCTCATGAATCCAAGTCAGTCTGCTTCTCCGCTGATATTGTACCATGGCAGTACTTTGTCGGTAGCTATACATGCTAAAATGTGCACGCTACGTGTTTGTAGGTTATTTTTCATCCAGTAGTGTCTGTAATTCTTTCTAATCTACTTAAGGGATTTAACCAAAGTATTAAGATGAGCCAGAAGCCATAATGTTGTTATTCCATCATAGAATAACATGAATATCCTTTAATATAGGTAATGTCTTTGTTTCATACCTCAGCTTTTCTACACATTACCATTTCCTTGCTTTCCTTTCTTTTCACTTTGGAAGCATGTCAGTTCTCTCCATCTCTGTTTACTTATATGATCAATAATTCAGCACAAGGTATTTCCCAAACAAGCCCCTGAAAGAAGTCTAGGTGAGACTAAACACGCTGTCAAGGGATCTTTCAGAGTCTTCATTTTATTAGTTCCAGTGCAACAAGCTACGTGAGTGTGTGCTGAGTCTTGGGCCTATGGTGGTCCCTTTTCTTTGACATAATTAACGATGTACTCTGATGAATTAAGACTACAGGTTGTATCAACTTTGTATCAATTACATCGGACAAATCCAGCCTCCATTTTCTATGCTCCAAGCCGGGCAGATGGGAGTAGCTCCATTCTGGAAACCAAACAGGCATATTGATGATACGATTGGTTGAGGCTCATAAGCTTCGGTGACGGGTATAAGTCTGGACCCATAGGTTTAAATGGTTTCAGATCAGAGCAAGCTCACGTCCTATCAGTTATAACACAGGCAATCCATGGCTGCCATTCTCTTACCTCTGCAAAGGGGAGATGTTCCGATGGGACAAGCAGTGAAGCCAGAGTCAACGTGTGCGGGTGAGCGCGTTACCCGGGAGGGCTCTGCTAGGTTTCCTTCTCAGCCAGAATCGCTGGGCCAAGAGCTCGAGTTTGTGTGTCACATCCTTTGCAAACCCGGGATGTATGCTGACACCGGTCACTCTAGCGATCATTAGGCTGCTGGCAGACTGGGAGGGTTCTAGACTGGTGTGAAGGCTGCTGATCCGTGCCTTTTTAAAACACCTTCAGAGGCAGAAAGCACATTTGCTTCATTTCGGTGCCTCTGCTAATGATCCACTATTATACTTGTTTGCAGTGGACAAACATACCCCAAGATTCTAAGGTCTGATTTGCCAATTGAGCTTATAAAATAACAAACATAATCTCTCCATCCTCCACCGAACAGCTGGTGCAAACTTATTAAATGGCAACCTCATTTTGTGCTGGCTTCTGTTGGGGTTTTGGCTGTTCTGCTCTCTGCATACTGTGCTCACTCTGCATGTTCTGCCTTTTCTGTAGTTCACTAGCCTTTTCTTTATTGACTTATTATTTGAATTTCAGTATCTTCTGTGTTGTATGATGCTTTGCTTCATGCGGTATTACCTTTGATCTAATGTTTACCATTGCACCAAACGCTGTCATCATTCTCGACTTCCCACTCTATGATATATCGGAACTACTTTTAAAATCAACACTTTGTGACCTTTTGTAATTGCATTCCCTCCCCTACCCCTCTGTGTTTGAAAACGTCTCATATTCTAATTATGGCACACCTCTTCAGTGCTGTCTGCCTTCCCATCTGCTCTCTTCTCTTTGAGACCTCAGCCTATTCCATGCACATTTTTATAGAAATAATCAGTGTTAATGTTGTTGGTCCTCTATGAACCAGCAGATATTTAGACAACCTTGGTGTTCAGCTTCCCCCAGATAAGATATAAGCGACAGGGAATCAGCTTATGTGCGCATTTTCCTTAAACTGTGCATGGGAGCAATCAATTCCTGGTAAGACATCATCACACATGGAACGTGTGCCGTCACTCCAGTGATTAATCTGGATATGAATACCTGGCTCACACGTGACAGAAGTTTAGTCTAACTCTGGAAAGTGTTTAACTCGCACTGGATACTCTCCTGTTGTCTGCTGCGGTTTTAGCCATAATGCATTAATTTACTACTTCTTGACCAAACAGCTCTTTCATATATTAGGACAAAATGTTAAAGAGTGTAAAGTGCTGTTTAATGGTTTTCCTATAGCAGTGTGAGTGTGGGTGCAAGTGTCTCACTAACTACATAAACACAGATAATCCTTGCTTTCTCCCTTCTTCCAGGCAACATTTTTTTTCCTTTATAACTCATCCCTGGAGAAAGGCTTGTGAGTGAAAAATCATTGCTAACTTCATCTCTTGCCTTCACTGTGAATTTTTTTCCTGGAGCAATAATAAGAAAGAATGGATGTAATGCTTTCCTTCAGAATCCACAGTATGTAACAAATGGTCTGTTATTTGTTGTTGCCATATTTAATTTAAGTGTATTAATTTTTCTCCTTGGCTCATCTATTTTATTTGAAGTTCAGAGGGCTTTCCAAACCTTTTTGTAGTATTATTCTGGGAACCGGATCAGTTTTGTAGTTCTGTGTCTCCCACTTCCTTCCTGGATTTGCTTTAGTAGTTTCTTTCTTTTTTTTTTTGAGCCATCACCAATAACTAGTTGTAGAAGTCCAGCTTAATAAAGAGGCTGTAAGGCAAAATCGATCAGAGGCTGAAACTTAAACTGGCATAGGAAGAGCGGTGTTTCCTTGGTGTCCCCAAAAAGCAGACCAGCTGAGCCACAGAAGTCAGTGTCTTGCCAGTCTTAATCCCTCTGTGTCTCAATGTACCTTTTCTGTGAGATGGTTGTAATACATAATTCACAAAGAAGGAATGTTCAGTCTATTTAAAGCTTGTGAAACGCTGCACAGCTCTAAGTGAATTGCATTTGATGTGTGCTAAGTTAAAGGATGATACTATTTTCTGTCGTAAGATGGTTCTGCTTAAAACAGATTTGGAGAAAATGGCTGGATGGGCAGATTCTTTTGTCACAGCTGAGCAAATTTAGCAAATCCAAGGACAAAAAACTTTCCTCAGTTAGATCTTTGTGGCCGTGTTTTCTTCATTAGTTCATTAGAAAAAGACACATTTGCAAGTGCATATGGTACGAATAATAACCTAGTGTTCACTTTTTGGTCTGTAGGTCCAAATTATTTTGACAAGTGAGGACTCTCATTAATTAAGGGTGGGAAAATGCAGGTTAGAGAATCTGCACTGTCTGGGTCAGACTTGATGAGACCTGGTTTGTGCAGATGGTCTGTGTCCACCTGGACAGAAGGTTGGAGGGTCAGAGTGACACACAGACTACTCCATCCTTCTAAACCCTTGAGGAGTGGCTCCAGACAGGTAATGCAGCCACGGAATGCAATTAATCCTCATCCAAGGCTAAAGCAGCGCTCATGTGCAGGACTGATCCTTTGTGCTCTGTGTCAATGGCACAGGAAACACCTCACTGGCCCTCATCTCCTACCAGGCACCCAAACCATCCCACCGTGCTACTGAGATCTAGGCTTTCCTGTTGCCCAGTCTGGTAAACATCAATACACAAGAAGAGATTTTTTTTGTGTACGTTAAAGGAAACAGGGTTTGCAGGAATATAAATTATCCTTTGAGAGCTCTCTCAGAGCTCCTAAAAGAAGAGAAAAAAAAAGGACATAGCACATTAAAATGTTGGTTTAAGAAGTCTTTTCAGTATCTCTTTAGATCTGAAGAGACTATATCTGTTGTCATTTTCTTTTCTGCTCCTTTGGGTTTCTGAAAATATACAGATTCTTGCTCAACAGAGGTAATGGATTTGAGGACAGGCATTCCTGATTATGCTGCAAGCAACTAAAGACCTTTCTTCCTGCGGTATTCTAAAGGTTCTGTTTTACAGAATCACTCTGAATATAGAATCACTGCTTGGGCATTTCACCCAGCAAACAGAAGCTCCCATTTCATGGACATAGTAAGCAGCAAGATGTAGTTTTAGGAGCATAAGCATGGGAACGATGAGTGCAGAGTTCTTTGGCTTACAGGCGCAGGTTGGAAGGGGGTGTTTGTTTCCTCAGTTCTTGCTGGCTAATATTCGCAGAGTGATTTTTCAGAATTAATTCTATCTCTTTTGGCTCCCTTGTAAAATGGGTAACATTCTGTTCTTACTCATATAAATGCTGTTTGATGGTACACTGAGATCCTGGAATGAAAGCTGCTATATAACTGCAAAATGTTGTTAAACTAAAAGTGAAGCAGCACCAAGAAGTACCGATTCATCTACTACAGCTGGAGACTGGAAAAACACGGAGGACTTTAACTCTGGTATTCTAGGTTGAGATGACTTGTTAGGACCCTAGCAGATCTTTCCAAAACTGACAATGTTCCAGTGCCTCACCCAACAGAGCAGGGCAACCGTTTAAGCAGGAGAATTTGAGGTCTTCATCTGAAGCACAGCATTTAGGATAGACAGTAGTTTATTTCTTCTTCTTTGGCCTCCGTTCCATATGAGAAATTTTTCCCTAGCCAGCTCAGTTTGGCTTTCCAGGTAGGTCTCGCGTTAGGTTATTTTGATGGTGGTAAATTGCAGTACAAGGGTAGTTTACACTATATGAGATTACTATTATACTTGTAATCTTTTAATTTCTAAATATCTTCTCATAGCTGCAAACCAAAAAGAGACCATCTTTCTTTTCTTGGGGAAAATTAAACATGCATTTTATTGTATTGTTATGAAATGCCATTTATGTTATTCCACTTGTTCCAAGCAAAGAATGAACCCTATTAAAATAATAATTACCCTCTAAATTACAAAAAAATATTTGTAATCATCTTTAAAACATTTACACATCCCACAAGTATTCAAGCTTCAGTTTTTTCTTGTCACCTCTTCACACTTAATATACTTTGGGACTTAAAAAACAGTATGTCTTAGGCCAACAACAAGCACACAGCTGTTCAAAGAAGGTTTTAAATTATGTTTGTGGCCCATAGCTAACAGTATGCTTATAATACACAATAGTAAAGGCAGAGAAAAAAAGAGGAAATATAATCAAGAAAGAAGAAAATAATATCCCTTAATAAAAAGGAGATTGCATTACATAGTCATGAGTCCAAATGCCATCGTGATGTTGGGTCTCCATTTTCTAGAATACCTGAAGTATTTAATTTGCAGCTATGAGCAATCTTTAACACGCAAAAAGGAAGGGCTCATGGAAAAGTCATTTGGAAGTAGTCAAATGCCCCAACTTTCAGCCTCTCTTTGTTGTCTGAGATATGATTGCTGTACTTTATAACATATTTTTCATAGTGTCAGATTCCTTATTTGCTTTGTCGTGCAATTTTAACACCGTCTTCTTTTGTTCTCATTTTTTGGGAGTCTATAACAAATTCAGGGCCGGTGAGTTGCCATTAAGGAAAGACTGCAGCATCATAAAGAAAACCACTGTGAAGTCAGGGACGCAGTCACAAGATATTTATAGGAGTGGTGGGTATAAAATCAAGAGTTTCAAATCAATGAAGCCATCTTGTAGGATGCATACTGGTCCTGTATTTTCCAAGGATGTGTTATTGAGCCCTTCATTTGCACAGCCATGAAGAGCTGCATGCTTACTGAGGTGCTTCATTAAATTCCCGCCTGTGGCATCAATATACATATATTCATTGTCAAGATGCAGCCCTGAGCAGTAAAACGCTCTCACAGGGACCTGGAATTTCTATTGTACTAAGATATTCTAGATTTTACAAGCTTGAGTAAATTTGGAGTTAGGTATCTTTTGCAGAACTGATAAAGAAGGCATGCCTGGGAAATAAAGGATAAGATTTCACGCTGCAACACTGAGGCAGAGTTATATGGTTTGGTGCAACAACTGTGCTAGTTTGTCCTGAGGATCCACAGGCTGGGCCCTGAAGTGACATAATACACCTTATTTCTGCTGATGTCACCTGAATTACGATGGCTTACTCAAGCTCAAAATCTGATCCTGTACGTTACAATAAAGATCATTCCCCTTTGGTGACCTTGAGCCAGAACAGAATAGAACTATGACAGTGGGAAACGGAATTAGTCATAGGTGATAATTCAGGAGCACCGGCCCAAAGCTCTGCTCAGGGCACAAGAGGGGATTAGAAGAGATGCTCCCTAGTTCAGGGCATGAACATGAGCCTGTGTGCAGGTTATGCTGCTGGGAAATAAAGCTCTGCTAGCCATGTTGTGTGCTTTTAACCTTCAGCGCGTTTATGTGAGAAAGCAGGGGGAATGAAAATGTGTAAATGTGCCTGGCAGAAACCTTGATCAGTCTGAGAGGTTTATAATACGCTTGTAAAAATCTACTATGGTCTACGGCTTTTATATAGTAGTTCTTAAGACAGACTCACGGTTTTTTAAATAACGGATACTTAAGTCATAGGAGAGCAAGTCATAAAGAAAATGGTACTGAGGTATTTTTCTCATGTTAAAAGGCCTTGTGACTTTAACAAATGAAATGTTTCGGCCTCCATCAGGCAGCCTCTTATTCTGTACATATTTATTCATATGCTTAACCTTGGGCTCTGTGAATTGTCCCATTAACGGCCCCCTGATGCCCTACCTTAATATCACTTAGTTAAGCTGGGTAACAGCAAGGAACCCTGGAGAGCGATCAGGATGCTATTGCACTAAGTGCTGTACAGACACACAATAAAAAATACAATCTCTGCCCCAAAAGTCTTCCAGGTAAAGCCAGGAGAGAACAGATGGATACAGAGAAGCAGGCTCCGGGAGAGTATAAAAACTTGCCAAAAGGTTATGGTCGGTCTGAAAGTCAAAAGTCTAGCCAGGCCTGACTTTTGGCAGGCTTAATGTTACGGAAGGGTCTAAAAGAATACAAATTTAAGTTATTTCAGAAGTACCTGAAGAGCACATGCCTTAGGGGTGAATTAGTGAGAGGAAAAATGAGAGTTCCCTCTGGAAAACTTAAATCAGTGGGGTGAAAATAATGCATATCCGCAAATCTTTGCAGGACTGGAGCCTATGTGTTCAGGGTGATTTTTCACATGTTTCTCATTATGTATTTGGATTGTAGAGTCAAATCTTATAAGCTTATCTCTGGGGTGGGGCGGGGAGGAGGAAATAATTAAAGATTAATAAACAAATTCAGCAGCAGTAAATTCTAATTATGAACAGGCTGAGTACTTCAGCTTGGAAAAATGTAAGAATAGATATATAGGAGCCATGTGTGAATAATTTCCATAAGATTGGTATTGCTTAAATGCAAATATAACTTTCACTCTTTATGACTCTTCTCTTAGATCGTTGGCTTTTTTTTTCTTTTTTAAATCGGTATTTCCTTATTTCTTTTCCTTCCTATTCTCTCTATGCTATGGTTGAGGAATTGCGACCATTAATATTTCATAACCTCAAAAGTACGTGCTAAAAACATGGAAATGTAGAAACAAATCACCTTTTGGTATTAACGCAATATTGCAGAGTGTAGTTCTCAAGACTGCGCAAAGAAAGGATTAGACTTTACAGGGGAAAAAACCTAGCAGTAAAAATGTGTCTTGCAAAACACATTGAGAGTTTTTAAACAGTTTAAACAATTTTATCTCATCCTGTAGTGACTTATTAACAGTGTCTTCAACTTTTATATATTCCAATAACAACGTGATGTCTTCATCTTATCTTATGGAACTATAATTGGCTGAAGCCAGGTACCAGTGCCTGGAGGCCATACAGACTTATAGACTTTAATGGCTCATTAGGTATTTATTCACTTTAACTTAAACAGCTCAGCCATTTGTGGAAAATGAGCCTTTAAAATAGAATTAGGGTTTTTTTACCTAAGTGTAGTGTATAACCTGAACTGCCACTGAATTTAAATTTCCAAATCTGCCAGTTTAATCTGGCCTTGCTGTCGTCCCTTTTCAAAATGGGTTGTAGCTTTGTAATAACTTCTTATGCTGAAGAATTATGCTGGTGGTACTTAAAACTGCTTGAATTGAACAGAATGATTCCTTTAGTTAAAAAACAAACCAACCCCAACTAAATGTGTGATTAATGTACTTCAGTAAGTCAAGCTGGCAGGTGTCATCTCTACAGGCTATCTCGAGCCTTTAATCATCAGAAAGCAGAGACTGGAGGGGTCCTAATTAATCTGAATTTTAGCCAGGGTGGTGGGTGGTTCTACTTCACTGTTCAAAATAGCACAAGTCTCAACACACACGGTGCACCTTGAGTTGTGTCCAAAAAAGCGAGTTTGTGAGAGAAAGAGACTGTAGAAGATCACAGGGGATGAAGAGAATGTGATGGTGAGTTCCAGCTGAAGGCTGCACTCTGCATGTTGAACAGTTGTCACACAACAGTCTTCTCTCTTGCTTACTGATCTGGAAGGCCTGACGCAGGGAAAAACGTGGTTCAAGCGACGGATAACTCAGCTCTGTGCAGGAGACCACAGAAGGATGCTGGGCTCAGGGCCCTCGCTGCCTGGTGAACCACAATCCTCTCTGTGAAAGGTTAACTGTGGTACAGCCAGGCCTGCTGGCTCGTTAAAACTGAACCGATCGCTACCCAGGAGTGGGTTGGGAGAACAGCTCCGTGGGATGCACACTCCCTCTTGCCTCTTGTGTCCATTCATGCAGATTCTCTCTGCACACAGTAAAGGTGACTGAGAGTCAGCTCCTTCCATACTGTCTGGAGTCTGTTTTTTCCTGAGAAATCATAGTTCAGTAAAAATGTACCATAACCATAATGTTGTTGCATGGTTTTGTTGCAAATTACTGTGCAAGGAGACATGCTCTTGGGCTTAAAGGAAGTTCATTTCTGTAACGTGGTTAGCTTTATGTAGGAGTCCCTAACTGCACCTCGGTGCGTGCAGGTTTTGCTGAAATATACTCTGTCCTCCACTGCCCAAGGCTGCGGACAATGGCAACGGGGGCATGTGGCCTGTGGAAAAGAGAGCAGGATGTGAAGGACGCCATGGAATTTATTGCTGCGTTAGGCTTTTTGGATCATCAGATTCTCTGTAGGAAGGATAAGGAAGGTAGGGAGAGTCCTTGCCCCTTGAGATGTTGGCTCGGGTAGGTTAGTGATAATGACAGGTGAAATTTCTGTTCTAAAGCCAAGCTACACAGGTTTCCATTCCAGTAGGTCTGTTTCTTTCAGACATCTATATCATTAGGCTCAGGCATCACAACCTAACAGAATTGTTATTTTATGAATGCATAAAAGTATAATAATAATATCTGGAAATGGCTTTTAAGCTGCCATTTTTTCATGTTCCTGTTGTTTGTTCATTTCCGTTATTTATATGGTCTGAAAATTTCCATATTTGCTCTGTTTTGTTGAAAAAGACACTATATATTTTGCTGGGGGAGGTTTTGGATTGGTTTTGTAAAGGGGAAAATATAAAGCTCTGAAAACCCTTGGGAATCAAAGTGCTGTCTTTAATATGAACAGATTGTGATGGACTATGCATGCTTCAGACTGATGCAGATGGCGGCTGAGGTACCACATTTTTAGAGTTGTAGTCTAAAGAGTGAACTGGATAAAACTGAGGAAAAGCAGTTGTTGCTTGTTCCTCCATTTAGAATTAAAGGAGCTGTAAAATACTGAAGGATTCTATCTTTTCCAGAGTCATCATTAAGGTTAGTTAGTTACTTTAATTCCCTTAGAGTGGTGCTTAAGGACTATTCGTTCCTGAGTCCCCCCTGCCAGCTGAAGCAAATGATTTTCTTTTCATTTCCTTCTTTTTTACCTGATGAGACCACAAAAGGCATTGTGAAGAAGGAATGGCCTTGTGAAGAGGGAATGGCCACAGTCAGGAGCCTGTTTACTCATGCCATGTCCGCTTTTCATTATCTCATGTCTGTCTTCTATATGCTGAACAATATCTACAACTTTTAATACCCAATTTAAATTGATTTCAATGAAGTGGCACAGGAATGCATAAGCAGTGAACTCTGTTCTGTCGCTGGGGAACAGCAGAGATGGTACCTTGCTGACCATTTCTTTCACGCTCATGTAGCCTCTGCTCTTCTCTCCATTTATTAGCACCTTTGACAAATGAATCCACTATTGTCTATACGAAGTGTTTCTATGAACCATTTTTAAAAAAACAATATTATCTACAAGATTAACTGCTGAATAGCTTTCAAGACTGTCCTTCTACCCCAATAACAGTTACATGTAGAAAAGGTGCCTTGATGTTTAATTACTGCAGATGTCCGTTATCTAATGCTATTGAAAAGGTAACATTGACAGGACCAGGACTGAATGTAGCTGTGATGCACATAAAATGCTGCCATATCCTCTACTGTATCCTACATCACATCGTGAATAGAGGGGCCACCGTTCCTTAACCTCTTCTCTTTCCCTACCAGTAGGTCCATCCCAAGAAATGTTACAAGGATAATGGTTCTTCTGGGGCAAGACAACTACTACTAAATCAACATTACTTCCTAATGAATCGTGGTTTTCCTTGGAGCTCCTGAGCTGGGCCTAGTTCTGCTTAATTTAAAGTAGCTGTGTTGACATAATATATTTAGACTTCTGTAATGTGTTTGACTTGGTACTGCACAACATTCTGATTAAAAACAATTATCGCTATACAAAATCGGTGTTGTACATATTAAATGGCTCCCAAACTGACTCGATGATAGCTTGCAGAAGGGAGCTTTAAATCAGGAATCAGCACTTGGGAGAAGTTTTCTGTTCCTCTGGGATCTCGTCACAGTTTTGGCACAGAGACTCCAGCGAAGGTCTGCTGGCGTAAATGAGACAAAGGGCTGACTTCAGTAGCAAGATGGGGTTGTGTGGAAGTCGTCCAACGTCTGCTTTTAATATAAAAAGACCAAGGTTCATAGTTTAGGCTACACTTCTCCAGTAAGTGCTGCATAATAGAGGTGAATTGATCTCAAAACTTGGAGGACATTGCATACGCCCAACTTGTGACCAACGACTCGGAGTAACATGGTAACTGAGGAGGCTGATGTGCGACTGGAGGGACAAGCCACCTGTGGGAGGTTGTCCTGCTTTGGTAATGGCAGAACTGGTGTTCTGGCAGAGGAGCGCCATGTCCGCTTTTGGAAAATTCCCATCTGTTTTTAAGAGCTCCTGTGCAGGGTGCTGGTGAGCGGGGCTGGAAGCGGGGTCCCTGTGAGGCGAGGTCCCTGTGAGGCGAGGCCGGGGCGGCCCGTGCCAGGCACAGCCGGTTCCAGGCG
>JAVSBS010025315.1:132457-143926 GCA_033124195.1 Coracias cyanogaster | reverse complement strand
CATGTGAAAGGCTGCTGATGGAGCCATCTCTGTCTGTTGTGTCCAGCAGGCGATGCTGGCACCACAGTGGGCAGTGGGGGAGCTGGGCCCCCAGAAACCTCTGGCAGGACTGTCTGAAAGAAGACTTCTGAGGGGCTGTTGCAGAGTTCAGTGTTGGCCTGTGTGATCAGGCAACAGATGGCAGCATTAAATGATGATGGCTGAACCAGCACACCACCAAGTCAATTCTGTTTAGCCTCTGATGGTAATTGGTAAGTGACTTCCCTGTCTTTACCTTGACCCGTGAGCTTTTTTTCATCTCAGTTTCTGCCCCTGTCCCGTTGAGGCAGGTGTGTAAGTGTGGGGCTGGGTGGGTGTCTGGATGCAGCCCAAGGTCAACCCATCACTGCTTCCTTTCTGAAAAGGTTCAGAATATACAGACAAGAATCTGATTTGGAAAAGTCAAAGTAATCAACCTATTAATCTGGTTGAAATGAAGATTTTTATGTACATTGATTAAAGCTTATGTGAGGGAACAGCTTGTATGAGGCACAGCAGACTTTTCCTAAATTTAACATGCCAAGTCAGCATAAGATCCAGGTAACTTTGCTTAAGCTATAGTGACTTCTTCAAATTGAAGATCTGGCCCTATAGGTCAGTGGAAGAATATCTGATCTGTATTGATTTTGAGCCAAAATACATTAACTTAGCAACTGCAAGCAGGATGAGACCCAGTGGCAGACAACTGGAGCCAGCAGAAATTCAGGTCAGACTTCAGGTGGTAAAATTTCACAAGAAAGTAACCAAACATTGGGATGATTCACAGAGAGCTATAGAAGGGTTTTCATTATTTCATTTTATTGTCTTTATAAAAATTTATTCTAACCCCTACTACAAAATTTGATCAGGATGCAGGAGTTACCAAGTGACATATTTTGATCTGGATTATATTGGAAGTCAAATAGATAAACGTTGTATTCCTTTCTGGTGTAAAAATTCTATGAGGCTGAATGAGATCAGAGCCTGCAATGATAGTGTTCCCTGTCTCCTAGCACCACAAGATGATTAGAAGCAGAATTATAGCATGGTGATTTCATGTCAGAGGACAATGCTTTATTACTGTTTGATCTACTTAGTAATAATATAAGTACATTGAATCAGAGCAAGGGAAACTGCTTTAGAATTAATTTTTTCGTTAGCTCATTTATTTTTGTTTTGTTCTGTCTTTCTGGTGCCCTTCATCTGAGTGTGAGGAATCCTATAAAATAGGGATGTGATGGTTTTCTTGAAGTTATGATTCATCCAAATATAGTACTAATGAAATTGCAATCTGCGACAGGGACAAAGGAGATTCAAGGGACTTGGCAACAAACTGATGACCTAAATATTAACATAGAATGGGTTATTTTTGTAATTTCCTTGAAGATTATAATGGCTACTGTTGATTACCAGGTGGCCACTGTTAAGTCACATTTATGTACTCAAGTGGGAATTTATACCATTTAATTTTCCCATGTATAAGGTAAATCTGGTCTAATTTAGGAATATAGGTTCTCTCTACAGTCCAATGGAAAGAAATAAGCCTCTCCAAAGATGATCATTCCATCATAAGGTCCTGAGATGGGTGGGCTAACATCGCTTCTAGAAATATCTGTATTACTACATATCATCAGAGGTATTCTAAACAGGTGCCTAACTTTTAGACTCCACTGAAAAAATGTTCAGTGCTGGCTTGAACAGCCCTGTCTTTCTACCTGTGGTTTCTCATTCCATGCTGTCCATTTCAAAGCTCCAGCTGCTTGTGGAGCTGTGACATGAATCACTGGGGAACTGTCCTACTCCCTGCTGCAAGGGCTTGATGGGACGATGGAGGGATGGTGGGGAATAATTAGAGCAAGAAGATGAGTAGGCAGAGATTGCTGCCCAGGAAACACTTAACCTTCCATTAAGGCTAATTTGGCATTTTTAGTGGACACTTAAATGCCCATAAAAATGCATCCTTTGCTATTGTATTGTTTCTGTCAAAATAACCTCAAGTATCCTACACTCAAAGTTAACCGTGGCGTATTCCATGCAGCAATGACACAGCACATCTTCAGGGAATGCACTGCCCTTGGGTACACCAGAGGTTAGCTGAGCAGTATTTCTGGGTGTTTGATTACCATGTTGAGTTAATTAATGGGTTGCATGCCATCTCTATTAATTATACTATGCTCAAGCCTTGATAAAGTGTACGTCCTTATAGTACAGCATAATAGTTTCACAAATCCCCTACAAACTGTGGTTAATTACAAGCTCATCATGACTTCAGGATTTAAAGGAAGGAAAAAAAAGATGAAAATACTTTTTTTTTTTTAAATGGTTGTAAAATGGTTCTAAGAAAAATGTTCCGTGAAATGAAAGTAAGGATGCTTTTTTAAAGATGAAATGATTTGGTGCAAAGAAATACTTTTTAAGAAAGATAGTTTGACAGCTTTCCTCTAGCTATGTCATCTGTGGGAGGAACAAGCCTAGGAAGGAAAAAAGACAGGGGGACACATTGCTGCAGCGGAGGGGAGGAAAGACAGTAAACTATAGCTCCTATTTCTCTAAATTTGATAGTCAGCCCTGCTCAGCAGTGTAAGCTCGCCTATCCAAATGCTGTGAGAGCACACCTACCACTCCTCCCATCATCGAAAGTGTTGTTTCACTCCTGAAATTCAGATTTCATCCTGCTTGTTGTTGCTTTCAACCCATTTGACTGCTATGCTCTCATGGATGCTCAGAGGCAAAGACCTATGATATGAGGCAAATTTGATAGCAGGGCTGTATTCCCTATGTTCTTTAGGCAGAAGTCCGCATATAGGTTTGGTAAGATGGATACTGCTTCTCTGCCAACTCTGAAGGGCCAAATTCAAGAGTAAATAAGCAAATTAAACAGAGCTAGTGCCTGCGGTAGGCAATCAGTAATTGCCAGGCGTTTGTATGTACAATTCTAATGGGCTATGGACACATTTCTGAAAATGTGCCTTCAAAAAAAGAACAACTAATTAACTTTTCACTGATAGTGTCTGTTCCTTTGTTTTGATGGACCTGCAGATTGAGCTGTAAAGCAGGATTATCAGCTCTATCTCTGGGTTTGTGCCAGTTTAGCTTTTGGATTTGTGCACTCCCACAAAGTCCTTATGGTTGGTGTGGTGTCCAAAGAACAGCTTCCTAGTGAAAGCAATTCTTTGTGGAAGTTTCTATAAATGCAACACTTTCTCCGTTTGTGTTTATCCAAAGCCTGAAATTCTTTGCTCTTATTCTGGCACAGCTGCCCTTAGTCTGCAAGAGTTTGAGCACAGAGAAGAACTTTGTCCCACTAGGATCCATGAAACTCTTAAAAAAAGAAAGAGCTCTAATACCAAATGGAATAGTTAATATATTATATACACATCTATGTTATATATAATATAGAATAAAATTCAAGCTAATTTAATGAGCTCTGTTTAAATTACAGTTTTGTTCTTTCCTCAGTTATCTGAAGAAAACATTCCCTCTTCAACCTCAATAATTGTGTGTTTACACTGATCCAGTGCAGCATCACTGACCTCCTCAACTATTGCTCTTCATGGGATGAAGGCATATTGCAGGGAAACCCCAGTGCAACGGTAAGCTCAAATATAAATTTAAGAATATTATCAAAGCAGATTGGAGAGTATTTGTACGGTTATTGTCTATCCAGTTCATCTTGCAGGATATGAAAAGCAATCAGCTTCATTTTAGGTGTGGTGTTTCACATCCCAAGCACCTTGATGAAGATAGATGCAAATGCAGCTCTGGGTACCTTTAAAATTCCTACAGGAAATATAATAGTTGCTGGGGGAAAAAAGCATGTTCTACCCAGACAAAGCACTTGTCTGAGTAGACAAACAGCTTTCAAAAAGAGAAAAAGGAGAAACCCAGAAAAAAGCAGGGGAAAAAAAGGGAAGAATAAGAAATAAAAAAACCTCACCTCAGCAGGAGCTGAGATTACTCAATATTTCTTGTAACAAAGCAGGGAGAATGATTCTCAGCACTGTTGAATCAAACCATCGTAAAAAGTTTTAGAGCATTGTAAAAGCAAGATAAACTTTTCCATTTCTGTGTAGAAACGAGTGACACTCTTGCAACACAACAAATTTCTCCTGCTCTGATTTCCATTTCTGAAATTTAACTGGAGTGTGGCCAGTGGCAGGACATAGACTTCGGTAAACTACCAGCTCACAAAAGACAGGGAACCTTGTTCCTCTGCAACGCCAGCTTGAGCACAGATTTCTTGCTTTTTCCCCTAGTAGACAGGTGGCAACTAACAACCGAGGTTTAATATTCGCCCATACCTTGCAGCACAAGGACAGCACGTAAGAGGTGGATGTAACTTGCGGGGTTAATTTTGAGAAGGCTGAAGGCAGGTGAGCCAGGCGGGGACAGGAGCACACAGCAGCTTTCCAGTAGATGGCTCTGTTACACACCAGACTGTCCTGCAGCTCCTGCACCTCTCCCCAGTCAACCTGCGGCTTGTCTCAAGCAAACCTTTTGACACAAAACGGATGTGCAGATCTTCGCCTTTTCGTTTAGTCACCGGTGTCAAGTGTAGGTGTCTCTTTTATTATCCCTGGCTTCCCCCGCCCCCGATCATCACACGTAATTATGAAACTACCATGACAACAGAAACTTTCACAGTTAAACCCCAGGAGACAGAATAAACCAGCACTTGGTAAGCTTGAAGCTGAGTGAGAACTAATAGCTGATGTAGGGAGTTCTAAGGAATTATTGCTTGCACATCTATTCAGATAAAATTTAACAAGGCCAATTAGAGCTTTTTGTTTAACGCAAGGTTACTTCACAAATGGTATTTCCAATTTCAGAATTTTTGTTGTTTTGTCTCTTGCAAAGAGCACAATATGGGATTGATGAGTCTTGTTATTTTGCCTATAAAGAGAGGTCTTAAATGCTTACAAATGCCTGCCAAGTGCAGCCATTCAGTTCTACGCCACAGAACTAGATGAATTTTTCTCGGGTTATAAAATGCATTAATTTAAGATTATACCCTTGTATGCTGTGGAACATATGTAGGTACAGCACAAAGCTGACAATTTGTCAGGCCCTTCTCCAAGCCCTTTTCATGAAGAGTGATATCCCATTTGGATCAATTACAAGTGAATGGACATTGTACACTCCAAATCATGCCTTTGTTGCTTAACAGTGCAAAATATTGTTGGTATAATGTTTTTCGGTCAGTTCTCTTGCCCTGTGACATTGATCCAAATGTGATTCCAGTTCTACCTGGCTCTAATCCAAGACCATTCCACATAAGGCCCTCAGGATCCTAATTCAACTAACTATAACTATAACTAGTGCCCGTGTGGTTTTGGTTCAACATACAATGGTACGTGCAGGGAAATACAAACATTTTTCTAGTTGTCAGTAGCCTTCTGCAAAAACTGGTACAGCTCTCTTGTACAATGCAATTTCTTCATGGATTTCTCCTGTGTATTTGATACACTTAAGTCCTACATTCCTAGATGTCTTTTTGTGGCGCTATTTCTCCATTTTGGCCCCTGATATTTTTGCAGCCATTATGTCACTCCAAGGTTAAACTCCTGATACATCTGTTGCATTATACACAGCCATGCATGCAAATAAAGCGGGTTCCCAAAACAGCAACCTGACCTAGGTAGATGTCCCTACTTGTGTAGCGAGGTTGGACTAGATGACCTTTAGAGGTCCCTTCCAGCCCGAAACATTCTATGATTCTATAATCTCCTGAGCTCCCTTCCATAGATTTTCTGCACAGTTCTATGACCAACTTCTCTTCTCTTCTGGGTTGTTTTTTTCAATTAATCTCATAAGGAAGGGATACCTCATGCATTTTTCTAGAAGTTGGGCGAAGAAAGCCAGGTCTAAACTCCTTGGATTAGAAGGACTTGGAATTTGTGATGCTATTTAGATCTTTAGGGGAAGAAGGAAAGAAAGCAAATATAGGTTTGTTTTTTTGGACAGTTAATTTTTCAAAAAATATGTACGTTTTAGCTTTGTAAACAGTTTTATGCCAGAGAAGCAATGATGTTTAACTGTGACACTCATTCTCACGTCCTCATGTTGGACACAGGCTAGTGAATGTGTTGCAGATACTTCAAGATAGTGCAGTCTGACAGATCAGGCTTTGACTAAAGCTGAGGCTACAGGCGCCTCATTCAGGAATGTGTTCTGTACTTTGTATGTAACAGATCCCACAGTTTCTCTTGGAGAGAGGTGGGCTTGGGCACTGTGGTCATAGGAAAACGAGCTTTGGAGAGTTATGCTTCAGAACACATTCAGAGGACACAAGAGGTACTTTTTACATTTACCTGTCACCTGTGGCAGTAACATGGAAGATACTTTATCTCTTATCAGACATTACAAGCAGACAGTCAAGTCCAAGCTTTTCTTGGAAATAACTTGCAAGCAGCAGCTTTTCATGCTACATAACATAAACAATTGCTAAAATATGCAGATCAGGAAAACTAATGATATGTATTACTATGTTTAAAATGTCTTAATTTAGTTTATAGGCACTCCAAAAAAAACCATTTAAGGAGCCAAGCATCAATAATGTGAGGCTGTGCTAGCTGAGAAATTACCTCTCGGTGCTGAATTCTTAAATATTAATTCGCTATATGCTATTCATCATGCACAACACTAATCTGTGAAGGCAAGGCAAAATCAAGGCTCCAAAGTGAGAGAGAGTAGCTTTTTCAGCTGAGGTTCAGAGCTGCCAGTTCTTCAGACTTGCAGCCCCTCCACTTCCTGACAGACATATGTCATCGTTTCCAGTGCCTGTTTTCATGGCAGGTACAAATCCTGAGATGATGTCACCACATACTCTTCAAAGCACTGCTCGATGTGCTGGTTGGTAGGAGGAAGGTGTAAATGTTCAAGGCTTTAACAAGTTTGCCAGTTTGCTCTGAAGTTACCGCAGCATTACTTTTATTTTCTTGTGAGGTGGCAAAAGAAATACTTGTAGGTTTATTTTTGCCCTTAGCAAAGAAGTGTGGTTCCTGTTAGTGGGGTTGGTGAATATCCAACTTCCATATGATCAAATTGGGGTAATTTGCATGGCAAAGTGCAGTATAGTAAAGACACCCAAGCTAAACTCAAATGAACAAGGTCAGACACTAAAGGCACTTCAGCTCCAGTACCACGAAACAATCCAAACCCATTTATTTATCTCAAACTGTAAGAAGAAAACCCAAGTATTTAACTTTGAATCCTGAAATGTCGTGTTTAAAATGGATCTAACATTTCCTAGTGGAAAAGCATGACATGTAAACTTCACTTCAACTTTAGCTCTTCCTTGTCCTGTGAGATAGGCAATCTGTAACTAAGACAGGTAAACAGAGGAGACAATTCATTTATTTCATATGCCCTTGAAATAAATAAAATTGATTTGGAGAAGTTGTTTCTCCTAGGATGAGCAGGCTGTATTGGTCGGGTAAGCAGGCTTTTAAAGCAAAGCTATATTCTGCTGTGGTGGTATGGTCATGCTGTAGTCACACTTTATTATGGTTATGCTGTGGTCACTATTGCTGGCTGTAGCAATCACTAGGTTAATGGATTTCTGACTTGAGAGAGAGGTGAACTTCAGTTGTGATGGAAGCCTCTAGTTCTTTTCTTAAGAAGGTTGCTACAAGTACGCCAGTGTGCCTAAGAGACAATGCCAATAAACACCAGGGTGGGAAAAATCAAATGTTCTTCTTTTATTACTTGAGGTAAAACTCTTTAAGTGATTTCAACTACTTGGGACCTCAATGGTCTAATATAAGTGGCAAGTCTCTACAGAGCCTGTGAAGTTACAAAACATAGTGTCAGTAATAGGAATTAAAAGCATTCATTTTTCATTATTCTTCATGTTAAAATGTGTCATTTGACAGGAGAGATCCATCAGGGTGGATGTTTTTATTCATTTGGAAAGCAGTTGATACTCAACATTAGGCAGAGAGAATGTGTGCTCCTTTTTCCTTTCACAACAGTTTATCCAGTAGTAAAATAAGGGTAATTCCACTTACCCTCACAGGAGTACTGTGGAGCACAGGAGGGTTACACTGGATCTATAAGCCAAAATATAAATCCATGGGTGGGTATGAGGTGTTTGCAGCTGTCTGAGAGTCTAGGGCTTTCTTCCCCTCCTGGATATTATCCAGTTGAGGGTGGTTTTAACCCTGTGAGAGGACAAAACTCTAGGTAAAATATATTCGAAAAAAATCTGTCTACATGGGCTCAGTTTTAACATCTGTAGACTTTCAGCCAAAATCAGAATATATCTGCCCACCTTTGCTTGTGCCTTCTGTCTGCTTGTGCTCCTTAACACAGCTGCCTTCATCCCAAGCCAGTGAGAGTATCCCCAGAGCATGTGTATGTGTGTGCCACAAATATGTACTCTTATTAAGGAACAGCTAGTGTGGAGGCAATCCTGTTCTAGTTCATCAGTTCCTCAAAGAGCAAAGTCTCTTGGGAGCAAGGATTTCAAAATGAGACAGTATACTCAGACCTGAACTTTCACCAGCTGATCACAGAGACACACACAATGTGCTCCTCGGGCTGATCATTCAGGGAAGCACGTTTTCCAATCCTGCATCATCCAGTTTGGAAGATGTTTCCCTTTTTTAACACAAAAATTTTAAATGATACTTAATCACACCAAAGAGCCTTCTTTTCCTCAGACAAATTATGTATTTACATACAATTCTCTAATTGCTTACAATATGCTGCCTTCCAAATGCAACACCTGCTTGGGGATGCTGCTAATTTAGATAGAACAAGATAAACAGTAGAGTTCTGCGTTTTAGAAGGCAGGAGAAAAGTAATTTAAAAATATAATTAATTAAGATTACATAATAGGAATAAAAAAATTCTTTTCATCTTTCATAGCCACTTCTATAGAAAATGATTAATTTTTCTATTAAGGGCATATTTCTAGGAAAATTTGGCTTCATGTGTGACAGAAATGGAAAAAAAATATCATGTTTTCTATTTAAAAGACTAGGATATTTTAAAGACACGCAGCTTTACAGCAGAAAAAGAGCATATTATCTGGCACATGCAAATCATGGAGGAAGAATTATTCTGCGAAATATGCTGCAGCTCGGTGCAGGCGCATTACCTGTCTGTGGTGTGGCACCTGCACTTCAGCATCCCACTTCAGAGGTGAGACTTTGTCCTGGGCTTTGCAAGGGCACTGCATAAAGTTGCCAGTTTAGGGCTGGCAGGGTCCCTGCCTCCTGCTTCAGTGCTCTTGCAGAGGCAGGCGTTGATGTCTTTGAGTAACAGTATTGTGATGATTCCTGCAGCATATGCTTGATTTCTGCCGCTGTCACTTTGCATCCTTGAGTCTTTCTTTATAGCTGCTGCTCATCAGAGCTAAGATGGAGCATACTGAGTTTTCTCTGTCTCTTCTTTTTGCTTCTTTAGCTTTCTTGGGTACCATTGCAGAGACCCCTCCAAAATGTTTTTCTTCCATTTGCAGCCGCCTGCACAATGCAGTGAGGAGTAAATGTTCTTCAACTATGGTGGCTTCCAGGGCAAGGTTAGGTAATTGCTGATAGGTAGAGCTATGTCGGTCCTAGTGGAAGGCTTGCTGTTCATAGTTGCTTTCTTTATTGACAAAAGTGACCTTCTGTTATGTTTAATCTGCTTGTCTCGTTCTGCTCTGTGCGTCACAAACTAAAAAGCCTATTTGATTGTGGCTGTGAAAATGTTGGTTCAGAGGAAGCACGGGTAAATGACCGGGGATGGGAAAAGTATTTTAGTTTACACTGTTTGTTTTGAATATTGTCTGAGACCATTCATAGAAAAGAACTGTATAGGGATGTTGTGTCAATTTCTGATTCCTAGCACTCAATTTATTTTGCTGTTTTTCTTTCCCACCAGAACGTTTTTTCTGTTCTGAAGATCTAAAAGTACCACACAAATTACTGTTTTCTCAAACCTTTGTATAGTTAGACATAGTTTGTCTCCTTTTTAAAAATGGAGAGGCAACAGGATGCCTCCTTTGTCCATTGTGTCTAAACAGAGGGGTTCTTGTCTCCAAGCTCATTCAATGGGTTTGAGTTGCAGCAAACCCAGTTCCCTATGGCTCCAGAAATGCTTTTCCTATTTCTCTGTGGCCTGATTATTTGCTCTTCCCACTCTTATGACCCACAGGTTCTCAGCCGTGCTGTAGGTCTCCTGACTACCATTCTTGAAACTGTTAGAGCATTCTCAGCTGCCCATCAGAGTCCAGCTATGTCCATTCCCTCCCGTGCTCCACTCTTCACCTGAGTTTTTTTAAAAGAAATATAACACAATGTGATAACCAAATACATCACAGAAAGGGGTTTAACTGGTCTTTGTGGACTCACACATAGGTCTGAACCAGAACTCAGATCCTGCCCATGCTTTTAGCATTTCATTTCACTATGGAGCGTTCCTGCTACTCTAGAGATGGCTCTATTCAATTTAGAGCAGTGCCTTTGATAACTGTGCTGTGACAAATTATAGTCATGCCACACAATGCTGTGCTCTGATTTCTGTGGCCTGAGAATCTTTACAGAGTTGTATAAAGTCACTTTGGATTTTTTTTCCTGAGGAACTTCTTACTTCATTTTACATCTGGGTCTTACTAAATCCTATTTAGGAGCATATATGGAAGGCACAAGGAGGGGGCTGTGAAATAATAGAGCCTTTTCCCTTGTACTTGAGGTCCAGTCTGTGCTGTAAGCAAGCAAATAGCTTTGCCACCTGCAGCCGTTTGCAAGCCAAAATGAAATGAACTGATGTTCTCTTTCCTATTCCAAGGATACAGGTGTCCACTGTATGAGAAGCGTTATTGGCATTGGCATCATTGTTAAGTGTCAGCTTAGAAACCAAATGGCTCTCTTTGGAAATTGCCCTTTACACTGAACTGGGGCATGCTGGCTGGCAGTACAGATGAGCTTTGACACAAGGCTGTACCTTGTTAGCAAGTACACAGGATTTCAGTCTTCAGTGTTTGTAGTGCAACATCAGCACCCAGAATATGATTCAGAGTTCCTTAAATCACTATCTGTTTATTGAATGCAAAGACCTTTAAACAAGGCCTTGAAGTCCTTTTTAGAAGGATACAGAACTTAAATTGCAAGGTAGACCAGACTTCCTCTATCCTCACCCATCTTCTTTTCTCTAATAGCATTGCTAGCCACACCTTCTTAAAGTCACAGAGGGGTTGGTCTCTTCACAAAGACCTTTGAAGGTTACCTTGTTCAGGGATACCTTCAACTAGAGCAGGTTGCTCAGAGCTGTGTCCAACCTGACCTGGAATGTTTCCAGGGATGGGGCATTGACCACCTCTCAGCACAACCTGGGCCAGTGTTTCAAAAACCTCAGTGTAAAAATTTCTTCCTCGTATCTAACCAGCAGAACCTGTTGGAATTTTGCTGTGGCAAAAATGTAGCGCTGTTGAAAAAAACTTCTCATGGGAATATTTGCTAGTTG
>JAVSBS010025315.1:56669-132416 GCA_033124195.1 Coracias cyanogaster | reverse complement strand
AATATTTGCTAGTTGTGACAGGAAGGATGTCTCAAATCTAAGGTAGAATTTCATTAGTGTATTGGTGTAGTCACAAAAGGAAACAAGTGATCAGGGCATTCCTTTGCCTGCTTCATCAGTCAGGATTCTTCTGACTGGGAGGTTATCACATTGACAGAACACAAATCTTTATTCCTGTGTGCTCAGTTTGTAAGTGTTTTCACACACCCAGACAACCTCCCTTGCCTCCCTTTGGTTGTATCAAAGAATCTAAACACTTTCAAGAGGCAATGAACTGTTCCTTGCAGCACTGTTTTATAATTCCTGCCCCATCACAAAAGTCCTGGATTTTACCACTGTTGTTATATTTATTTTTTTTAAACCTAAGGGTAGTTACCAAATTCAGCTCTGAAAGTCAGATTTCTAGAAGTCTCTCATAACAATTCCGTCATGAAATCTGGTGAAAGGTGACCATAATTTCAGCTGCTTTGTCAAGGTATTGACTATTTTAGTCTTATTTTGGCTTCTGAACAACACTGGAGGGCCAATACAGACTGTGAAAGCAGCATCAGCTGAGAATCCCCTCCACCTGAATTCTGGTCCAGTTCAGATATAAGCATGAGAGACGGGAAAGTAAAGGCTGTGCAACAGCAAAGGAGTCGGCAAAATAAGACAGCCTGGCTGAAGCAAGAGGGGAAAAAACAGCAATGCAAATCAAAGCAGATAGGCAGGTGAAAAATACACATTGAGGCAATCAAGTTGATAGGGCCTCAGAAAATTCATGTTATCATTTGGTCAGAAAAACCATCATACATACTCGGCTGAAGAAATTTATTTAGATATAACTTCAGAAAAACCCCACGAAGTATCCATTCTGACATGTGAATGCTTCGCATTATCTACGAACACACAGGTGGCTTTTGGATGCAACATGCTGCATAACAGATGCCTTTGCCTGTGTCCCAGGAGCCACTCTTTTTGCATTCATTTTGAGCCAAAACACTTTGACAATGCAAAAGATTTGGGAAAGGCTGCTTGGCTGATGCTTGTGTTGTAAAGAGAGCATTTAAAACAGAGAATCTGGATTGTTTTCATTGGCCATTAGAGGATGGTTTAACTAGCTTACTGCTTACTGCTTTTATTCCCATAAAACTACTTAAAATAATAGTGGAAACTGAATCATTGCAAAAATAACCCTTGTTTATATGTGTGTATATTGACATCACTGTCCAATTGGGTCTTTGGTACAATTTCATTAGCCTGGAATGCATAAACACAAGTCTCTGCTGCAATCAATACTTCACTAATATGCCATAAAGTGCTACATCATACTTAGACATAAATGATTCAAACCTCTGCTTTACTAATGCATGCAGACTTGGTGCAGCCCAGCTAACAATGCTGCACACGTGGCATTTATTAGGGCTGTCTTTGGCGTTAGTAAAGTTCAGAGATAGGGCCCAAGAAGCTGCAGCAACATGGAGCCATTAAGAACTCTTGCCTGCAATGAGGGAGCTCTACTCAAGGAAATACAGTAGGATTATTTTTTTTTCCTTTTAGGGATAACAGGGATTGTGGAAACAAGTCAACCCCCTTGTCAGCCATATCTGGTTTTGGGTTCTACATCTGCTGGCATTTAGTTACTTGCAGCAGTTCTTTTAGAAGAATAATTCTGTGGTTGTTTCAGTGGTTTAAGTGTGTAAGGGAAATGACTGTTGTGCTCCTGGTCCACAGAGATGTTTGTAACTTCAACTTTCCCATATATTATATGGAAATAATGTAATGATTATGGCAGCCTCAAGGTCCTATAGTTTGGGTGACACAAGTGGGAATAGATCATACGGGATATTATCAGATCCATGTACCTAGAACTACATTTCTTTGCCTGTATTTCAGACTTGGATTGGCTCCTCAAAAGAAAAGTTTATCCATCTGTATGCAGTGTCCCAGTCTCCCAAAATTCACAGCATCCCTCTGAAGTATTTGTAAACACTTCAATATTTCCATTGTTATGCTACTGCTTGTCTAGTCTCTCATAGAAATACATTCTTATTTCCCATTTCTGGAAGGATGTTTGCTTATCTTCTTTCAACTGTCTTGGCCTTCAGGAAATTGAAACAGAAGGGCTAAGACCCTCTGCAAGAGATTTGGTTTCACAGCACTAGGGCACTCTTTATTGTTGGATGATGAATACCAATTTAATTATACTTAGGAGCCCTGGCTGTGTTTTCTTTTGTTAAATCAGAAGTGTGGAAATTAGTATCAGCTACTGTTAAAAAATTGCTACAATACTACTATAAAATACAGAATATCCACTGTGTCTGCCTTGTTCTCCAGCCCTTCTAAATTGAATTCAATTAGGCTGCATGTCTCCTTTATTGTCAAAGATATAAAACTGCTACAGTCACATGTGGGATGTGGTAATGCATTAAATCAGGAGATTTGTCAATATCTCTAAACCGTTTCCTAAGGTGCCCTTTGCTGAAGCCAGTGCAGATGACTGCAGATATAATAAATACATCTTTATTTATATTTAAGACATTTATTATGGAATGGAACCAAGGGCATGCCATAAGACGAAGAATTTTGCCATTTTAAGACGTGAGCAGTGTTTGTGTGCATAGATACATAAATGAGTATGATCATTATAAAATTTCTTCTGTGACATGACTGAGGAACCTTAATATAGACACAATTTGTTTGAATTTGGTCTTTCTGTAGAAATATTATAGATGACATATGCTTCTAGCATAAGCTGGTGCATTTCCAGAGATTTCAGTGAAGCTTCATCACTTAATATTGGCAGAAAAATTGACCTTGTTTTGTAGAAAACAAACCAAAGCAAAACATGTAAGAAGCTACAGCAAAATTCCCTTAAGTTCTCAAAGTCTCAGTGACCTCCATGGGCACTTCATGAAGCACTGAAGTTATTCGTAATATCTGCTTTTGAGTAATTTTGTGCCTGTTATTGCTGGTTCTTCCCCCTACCTCCCACCTTAAACTTTGCCAAGCAACACTGGCATTGAAGTAATATTTCCTAAAATATATGCTCTAGCTGACAAAATGTCAGCGTACTGTTAAACAACAAAAAAAAGAACCAAAATGTATTTACTTTTTCCCGAAGTGGGTTGAGATGAAAAGGCCCGTTGTCAGACACCAATCGGAGCAGGCAATTAAGAAGCAGCAGTAGACTTTTCCCATTCAGAGCATAATTCAATAAATACATACTGCGTATTCACATTGCACAACCAGTAATTACAAACAGATGCAATCAACAGGTCTTTTTCAACATTTTTACAAACCTCATCGAACTGTTAAGAATCCTCAAACAGGCATTAATTCAAAAGTACACCCACTCCACACTTTCTGCTCAAACCTGTGTGCTTTTAACACATCTCTCCACCACCCCCAAATAAACAAATACAAAGAGAAACAGAAATGTGTGTGCAGGAAGGATTTTTATAAGGAGCAAATGAAAAATTCAGCATGATTTCAATTATAGGAAAGTGCCCCAAATGTCAACTTGTAAAAGGGACTGGGTCTGGATTCTCTATCCCCGTCACTTCCCATTGTGGTGTGTAAACAGCAGCACAGTGGTTGCTATATAACAGTATAGTTACTATACGATGCAAAGGTGGCAAGTCAGAAGCAGTCCCTGTGGCAAAACCCCCAGGGAAAATAAAAAGTGTTGAGGAAGAAAATACATGCAAAAGGATGTTTCCTCCTTCTTCCTCTTGGATGTGAAGATGTCATTCAGAAATGCTGTATTTACTTGATGTGTGGGAGTGGCGATGCCTATTCAGACTTAAATATTATTTTCATGTATTTTAACAGCTGTTGAAACACAACTAACACTTGCAGTTCCTCCTGCAGTTTTCCTTCTGCGCCCTTGGACAGCATCAAATGAGACATTGTAATTACAAGACATATTGGTTTTTTTCCGAGTCGTGTAGCAGTTTGTCACAAGAGGCATAATCTAAAACATGGGGTAAGTCCTGGAATGAAAAGCAGCTATTGCTGTGAATAAGCTCAAAGCAGTACATGAACTGCCTGTATATACTTCAGAGGACATGGTATGAAAATGCCACTCACAATATCAATGTAGTTATCACTTAATGTTCCAAATACAAAGCGGCCAAGTTCCTTGTAATGCCGTTCTGTTTTCCTACCTTGAGAACAGGATGTCACAGCATTGTCTGTTAGCAGATCTCTCGTGGAGAGTGAGAAGTCTCAGATCCTTCATTGTGAGAAGGAAAAAGATGTAAGAAGTCCTGGTGACCCTGAGCAGATGGAGAGGGAATGCCCTGGAGGGATTCAGGTTTTGTTACAGTTTCCCTTCTCATAGTTCTGAAAGTTTGTACCTTCCTTATTGCTTTCTCTGTTCCAAAAAGAGCAGGGAATTTCCCTTCCCTCTACAACTTTGCTGCAAAATTGTTAAAAAGTTGTAGCTAAAAAAAGAGGGGTCTATGGACCATAGATGGATAAGGAACAAGTAGAGGCACCAGGAGCTCTAACACTGATTTATGAGACGAGTGGCCACATGCAGTAAACAACTTAAGCATTGTTTGCAGTATTTAAATTACATCCCCAAACATTTCCAGCTGAATACTGTAATCACCAGGCTGTTTTCTAGTGCTTGTTTCCACCTTACTGAATCTTGACTTCCTCTCTGCACAGGGGCCAGCTTTAAGAGGACAGTTGGAGGGTAGCATTCATTTTTGCGACAGTCTTTCCTCCTCTGAAATCTCTTCTTTCAGACCCTTTCCCTGCCCCTAGAATACAGATGGAAAAATTCACTGGCCTAAATCTCTGAGAGAAATGGCTAGGGGACACCACACCAACCAAGGAATCACTGGTGGACATCTAATTTCTGCATCCGATCACGCTCAGTTGTGAGAGCAGTTCCTAGGGCAGAGGTTAGAAATCTTTTTTGGTAACATGCAGGACTATTTTCTTATTTTTTCTAAATTATAGGTAAGGATGGTGCTAGAAATTTATGGGAAGCTGGGACATGATGTTTCTCAAGGGTATAAGCTCCTACCAATCAAGTGATGAGCAGTCTCATCACCCTCTCTGCAAGGCAGAAGCTGTCTTGTTGCCAGGTTCCACCAAGTTAAAAATTTTGCTGAATGCTGTGTTTGTAATCGTGTGTAAGTCGTTCAGCCTGAACTAGGGGCAAGAAATCCATTCCTCTTAAAAAGATTATTTGCACCATAGACTATGAAATATGATTTCTAGGTACTCAAGGAAATTTTGACTAAAAGCTGTATTATCTTTGTGAGGGATGGTCCGAGAGGACAGGAAGAAGGAGCAGGACTGTACTTTGTACTTAGCTACCTGTATTCTGATTCAGCCTGATTTTGTAATCTTCAATAATTGGATATAGTTTTTCTCCATGTCTTGAATGCTCATTTACCTTTGGAAAGGATTTTGTGATCAATGGGTAGAATGTGTTTATTAAGCACCAAATATCACTTTATTTAGTTGGTGATTGAGCTGAGGGCCTCCTACAGGTTTACAGCAGAGCATAAATCAGGGCAAAGAGAAAGAAACAATCATTTGGTTTGAATAACAAATAAAAAGAGATATGTTTTGCTGATGATATACCTAGCTGTATGAAATGCCCATAATTTTCAGTATCTCTGGTAACAGAGAAAGGACACTTGCTTTCCTCACCTCTTTAACCAGTGCCAGAGTCCCCTGTGGCTTTCCTCACCCCAAGGATCTCTAAGTGTTTTCTGTATTGAGACTGCGTAGGGGAATCACTTTCCTGAGAGGAAATTCCCCATAGGACAGAAAGTGGCAATTGCTCATTGTGAGCAGGACCTTTCTGGAGTGTCTGGGGCAGGGGGATGGCCCTGAATCTCAGAGTTAACCGAGGGTGAAACGGGGTCCATTTCATAGAAGGAATGGCTAGGGAATTCTTCAGTCTTCTCTAAAGAGACCATTGCACGTTTGATACGGATTTCTTTCCGGGTGATACTCATCAGAGCAGCTAGAAGAATGAGAGAGCCTCCAGGGTGTCCATGGTGATGGCACATGGTCTGACTTCAAAATGGACACTAAATCAGCTATGTAGCAAGGAAAATTCCCCTTGATTTGCATTGCTACAGGACAGGTCCCAAAGGCTTTTTATAGAATATGTTTCTGAAATGAGCAGCAATCTTGTTCTCCTCGTGCTGGCTGTGTGGCCACTGAACCATCAGCCTTTAATTTGCTATAGCTCCTCTTTTCTTGTCAGATCTGCACATTCATCCAGCACACTGAAGTTTTCTTCTTTTACTTTGTCTCCCTAAATGCAGGCAGTCATAAGCTCATAGATTCAGACACACTCTTTTATGGAACCCCCTACTTGTGCTGCTTCTGTATTCAACTAGATGCAAGGGTCAGTATTTTTCCGCACCACCATTTCTTTCTCATCTCTTGCTCTGCTTCTTGAAGCCTGGTCCAATTTTTCATTAAGGAGAGCTCAGCAGTAGAAAGAACACATGTGGCAGCAAAAGCAGAGCAGCTTTTTCCATTTCCTATTGCCATATAATTTTTTATTTTTAAATCTAAGCACAATATATGGCAAGCTGTTCTCCAACTCAATGAATTGGTAACTTGCCTCTCTGTGTGTTGTCACTAGCAATCACCAACTGGGAAAGGCAATCTCTCCAAGTACTGTTCCTTCCTAGGCCAGGGTAATAGAAGCTTTGCCTTCTACATGAAAGATTATTCACACCCTTTACTCAGACTTATATGGTGATTTTCTTTGGAGAATAATGATAATAAGTTAAAATTTGCACCATCAGGATCATGCCTAAACACTGCAGTTTGTTACATGCGTCTAAGTCAGAGCTGCATTAATCAAAATACTTGGCATAGAATTTCTAACTACTGCATAACTGGCTAAGAAGGGTTGCTTTCTGAAATGTTTGCTTGTGAGTTAAATGAAAGATAGAGCTTAATTTGTCTTTGCAGACTTTCATTTTTCTCTGTATGAGAATGGTGAATGCTACATTCTTAATTGGGGACATTTCTTTCAAGTAATCAAGCGCTTTATTTGCAATCAGAGGGACTGGAGTCTGAAGAGGCTCTACAGGTATGGCCAGATGATCAGAAGCAATTGCATTCACAAGCAATGCTGCCCATCTGCTGAGGGTGGTAATTTTCAGCTAATGAGTGGTTATGTCTTAAGATGTGCTAACGTGGTCTCTTGTGATCCTCAGTCCACATTCTTACTCTTGTTGGAGGTTCAGTGTTGAAGGCTTAAGTCCTAAGTCCTGTAAATATTAGGGAGGGAATTTTGCTTCCTTCTACCATCTTTCTACTACACAGCCTGGCGTGCTGTAGACAGAGAACAAGGCACCTTTAGTGCAAGTACAACACCTGGTTATGATAAATGGCCATGTTCAAATTCCAGCATAAGAAGGAGGCACATCAAGAGGTGATCTACAATGGAATGAAGCATAGAATTAATAGTGTTGTGGGAACATCAAGCGGTATGAGGCTAGCAGGCAGCCCATGGGCAGAGCATGAAAATCTTAACAGGAAGAACAGTGATTTCAAAGCACCTCTCATGTACTTTCCTTAGGCCTCCTGGAGAATCCCCTCCCAGAAGTAGATGCTGCCATGGGAACAGAAAGAAAGAGCCCTTTACTATTCTGTACAATAACTAATCTTGCTATCAATATGCTTTTAGGATGGTAGCATCTCTGAGTTTAATGATTAAAGATGCTAAAAGTATGGTTCAGTTTTGTACTTCCCAGTGAAAATTAGACCCTCCAGAGATTATGGATAAATGACTAGATATCCCAGAATGTAATTTGAACAAGTTCCAGACCACTGACCAAAAGAAAATTCAACTACTGAACACAAAGACATGTTTGCAGCCATGAACACTATCTGACAGGGTAACTAGATTATGTCAGATTTTGCTTACAGGCAACTGAAAGTAAATAAACCTGAAAAATTACTTTACAGTGTATGACTGTAGGTGGTGAAAAATACCACTCATGAAGAATTATGATCCAAGCCAGCGTTACCTTTATGTCCCTAATCTGCTCTCAAGGCTTCCTTTTTGTCTTTAAAATAAAAAAAAGCTACAACCTTAATATTTCTTACATGTCAGCTCAGACCCCCTTGGGTTAATACATTCTGCAGTCTTGTTGTTTACTTCTCATTAAGCTAAATGTTTTATGCAAATCATCTGACATAAAGCCAGACGACCAATCTAGAAAGGCTGTAATTCCATCTGATGAGTTCATTCAACTGAAATCTGTACTTAATTTCCATAATTATACTACCCTATTCTCATAATGTGAACTGATTGCTGCAAAAACACAAAATAACTAAAATGCATTCAGATTTAAAATATGAAAATGATATGTCCCTTTGGGCACAAGAGTTATGTTTTACAAACAGTTTCTCTATTTTCTTTTTTTTTCTCCCACAAAATATCTCTATATTTAAGGCTGTGCCAGCCTAATTTAAAGACTATTAAAATGATAAGAGCTATTTCTAATGCAGTTTTGTCTCAATAATAAAAAAATGGAAGAGAAGAAAGAAGGAGGGGAAAAGAAAATAAAATTGAGAAAAAAATTACACCAGGGCATTAAAAATTTTATTAATGTATTATGCTCAGAAGCCTGAAGATTGCTGTGTTCCTTGTCATGCAGCTTAAACTTGGAACAAACTGGCTGTGTTGTTGCTGACAAGTCTAAGTATCTTCTTAATTATAGAATCAGCCAAATGAAGTTCCTGCTGCACCAATCAGACTGTAAAAGAGCTCGCCTAGCTGCTTCTCACATGGCTTGATGGAGCAGACATGGGTCTGAGCTTTCTTTTGGGAAACTCAGGCCTTTCAAAACTCATGCCCAGACATCTTCTTTGGTTGCCCAGAACCAGAAAGTAAAGCTGTGCTGCTAGCTTTAAACTGGATTTATTGCAGTATTGGAAGGAATCTAGTCTAACAAACAGTGAGTGCTCTTCAGCATGCTCCATTCAACAGGTTCCTGAAGTATTCCACAGTTTGAGCTCAGCAAAACTCCCCTAAAAACTAAGTCACTGTGTAACCAGGCCAAGCTTTTTATCTTTCTCTGCCTGGTTCCGTAACCAGAGCCTTGTTGAGAACAACAGTTACAAAAAGTTGTACTTGAGAAAGTGGAACAATGCTCAGAAGACCTGTTTTAAGGGGCAGGATGCAGAAGATGCATTTACGGAAGTTGAATGGTGTTAACCAGCCAGTGTTGCCAGTGCCTGTTGGTGCTCAGCCTTCACCATTAGTGATCCACCAACAGCCTGCAAAATGAGACTAGTGGCTGTTACCCATAGAGTAAGAGCAAACTAAACACTCCATCTCGTACATGCTGTGTAGAAAGCTAGGCTGATATTCAGAAACATGTGCTTCTGTTCAATACAAAGCATCTTCTTCTCTTTCTGTCTCCTGCATAGAACAAAAATGTTTTTTTCCTTGGATTTCTCGGGAAAGTAGTGGCTATCTTTGGTAAGTGCTCAGGTTCTGCCAGTTACCCAGGTACTGTGTGATCTTCCTTCTCCAGTGTCAACTGAGGCTCCTTGAGTATCATGATTTGTGACTGTCCATTTTTCTGCCATCTAGGATTTATACTACCAAGTAAATGTTTTTAATGTAGGTTCCTTGACTGGTGATCTCTCATTAGGAAGCAATGCCACAGCAACTCGGCTCTACCAACGATAATTGTGATACTGTGCTTTGAAACCCAGCCTCTTCTCTGTGGGGGGAAAAAAGTGGGAACTGCAGCAGTTTTATTTCTATTATATTTTTTAATGACTCTTGTCTCAGATATTTCTTCTTCATCTAAACTTCTTTTGTGAGTGGTAGCTGGCTTGAGGATTTGCTTGAACTCAGTGTGCTCCTAATTTGCAAGGAGCTGACAAACGTAGTTCAGAGTTTTGAAATCTTCCAGAGGCTTGAGTGTGCAGTAGACAGTTATAGATGATGGATGGTGAAACCAGTTAAATATGCCACACCATTGTGAGTCTCTGCAATAATATTGCTGCAGGAATTCTATAGAATGCTGATAATTCTGCTGTTACCATGATGACCTTTCTGGGGAAAAAAAGAGAGCAGAATCACATTATAGCTTTCTAATAAAAATAAGAAGTAATCCTGTTAAATTCAAGCTCATCCAGCTAAATCACTTTAGCTTTCTCATATCCCAGGTTTAAATATCCTCAGCTGCCTTTCTTGAAATGAGAAACACTTGCAGATAAACGGCATCAGCCGTTGCTATGTGGGGAGATGGATGGCAGCCCATCTGTCATCCTTGCCCAATAACGTTGAAATATGCAGACTTACATCCTTCTTTGGTCAGAGGGAAGTTCATAAGGCACAGGCATTTGAGAAGTGATTAAAGAACTGGGGCAAACAAGGTACTTCTGTGAAGTTTCCTGAGCCTCCATTTAATGATTTTTCTAAGAAGATCTGTGTAGTTCAACAAAGCTCCTTGCTGGGACACTTGCTGGTTATGCTTCAGAAGAGAGAGTGTCACTTACTTGATTGCCAGCATCACTTCCTGGAGCAACTGGTTATTCTGGAAGAATGAATTCTCCCTTACTCAGTTTAATGGACTGGAAGTGTCTAAACCCAAATGCTCACTCCAGCTAACTGAAAAGCTTTCTGTACTGAATACAAAGGTTGTTCATAGCCTTACGGATTATTAAGTTTATACTTTTTAATCAGAACTCAGAAGAAAATATTGTTCCACAAGCCAAGTCCTATGAATTTTACAGCTGAGAGAAGTCCCTTTAAGAAATTAAATTGCATTTTACTTGTATGCAGGAAGGACTAATGAAGCCAATTTGAAAAGGATGTCATTTGTTCTGAAAAGTGTCAGCCATTGTAGATTCCTTCATCTATTGGAGAGAATGACCTAATTTTACACAAGATGAGCCTAGCTCTGGATCTAGCAGTTTGGATTTGCATGCACTGAATGAATCTGCTTTTACCAGGCTTATTTGCATGAAGCAATTTGGATGCAGTCTGGTCATAAAAAGACTCTTGCCTGTATTTCACTGGAGTTTTCTAGGTGGTAAAGCATAGTAATTACTTCATGAGGAATATAAGAATATTTTTTCAGTGTCTATGGCTCCCTGGAATTTACCTTGACTTGATCTCAGTACGTTACTGCAACAGTGCTCACCAAATACACATTATGCTTATTTTTCTCCTCCCTCCCTATTCCTACCACTCAGAATTACATTAAATCAAATGGATTGATTTTATATTACATAAAATTTCCTTGGGTTGCAGCACTGATTTGCGTACCAGTTGAGCAGACTTAACAATTAATAGTATTTTTATTTTGGTTGTAAGGAACTACCACTTTTACAACACAAATATCACCACTTTTATTTGTATCCTGAACTCTTTTTTTAAAAGATACCAGTGCGCATCGCAGAACTTGTTGGTTTGTGCATCTGAGAAATGAGCTAACCTGCTGTGAGCACTCTCTTGCAGTTGCTATTCTCCTTCCAGTATCTCGGAGCTTGTTTACAGCTAGCTTCTCTGGCTGCACACCGATCTGCAGCCTGTAATGCAGGCACACCCGAGATTGTTTTGCTGGTACAACTTCCCAGTATAATGATACAAAATCTAGCAGATAAAGCATTGTTGCTGCAGGTGTCTGTTGCTGGAAATACCTTTTCCTTGTTCAGCTAATTTACAAAGTGCTCAGTTAACCCAATATCCAACAGTTAATATCAGAAAATGTGGATCTTGAAGCTTAACTGTGCATCTTCTCAGTATCAGACCTTGGGAGCAGAGGGAGTTGATCAGTCATTGAGAAAATGATTCAGAAAAGGATTTTCAGAGTGACTGTTCGCTGCCTTCAAGACAGAAGTTCCCTAAGCGGAGCCTTCCCACTGAGGATGCCTTGAGCTATTCTCAACCCACTGTTAACCTACGATGATAAAAGACCTAAACTCAATTGGCTTATGGAGATGTGAGCAAGTTACTTCATTCTCTTGGCCCCCATTCAGCAAAGCAGTTAAGCTTGTGCTTCTGCCTCATTAGAGTCCAATGGTGCTTTAAACTCATCCCTTAAAAAGGAGTTTTAATGTTACTTGCACCAGGTGGAACAAAAATAGTTAGGATGAAATAAACAATTAAAGAGAGACTTGAGGGATAGCAGGAAAACACTATATATACGGAAAACATTTAGTATGAAAATAAGTATTTATGAACATGTGCAAATATTATTGCATTGTACATGAAGCACCTCTGGTAAATTAATATTTTTCCACGCTAAAGGGAAATTCAATAGTAGAAACCTCCCTTTGCTAGAACATCTTCCTGTGAGAAGTGGATAAGGATGTAGAAGAAGGGGGAAAATACAGCTGCCTCTGTGGAAAGAAAAGGAATTAAATTAAGGGGTGTGGGTAGAAATCTGCTCTGCAGAGTCATATCAATTTTACAGACCCCCAGATTAAGAGAAGTGATTCAGGGAAGCTTAAACTATGGGAAGGCTTTATTTGCTCTCAGTCTAAAAGCTTGCATTGAAAATATACTCCCTGAATATTGGGTGAGTAATTGGAGTTAATGTACTGGCTACTAATTGATTGGCTAATCAGAATCTATTACTGCAGCTCCTCCTAACAAAAAATATGTTCTGGAGTGTGATTCAACTCAAATTATCTACCATGTCCATGGATTCAGCCCTCCTAATCTTCAGAGAAACAATCATGCAGAGCAAATATTGACACATCATGTATGTGTCAAGTTGCCATTTCCATTGCTGTTTTCTGCATTCCATTTAAAAAATAAACTCGATTTTAATTTTTCTCTAAACCTCGTACAATAATCTGTGCATGTTTACTTTACAAAGAAGCTGTCTAATTAGTAGACTTTTAATTAAGTTCATATACAAAATGGTTAGATTAGGTCAACATTTCAAGCAACAGGAGCTCCTAGAATTGCTTGTTGCCCTGAGTGGCATCCTCATTTGCATGAAGGAAACAGGGTTTTCAAGTACTGACTAAGTTCGTGTGCTTTTGCCTGACAAATTCAATAACAAATCTTGCGCTGCTCTGACAAGGATAGCCCAAAGAAGCGTGATTAGGTTAAGCTGCCGAAGATCCTTGGGATGGTTGTGAAACATCAAGATCATCGCTGAAGTCTCAATCTGGCTGTAAATTGGCTGACAAAACTAACTCCATGCATACGATTTTACAAGCTTATGTAGGTGAAGTTAAACATCTGACCATGAGTCACAATCATGCACGTGCTGTAATTAGGTCAAAAATAAAATTCGAATTAGTAATTATTTTTATACTGTTAGTAGAACATAGCACCAAGTTGATATGGTAGATTAGGTCTTGGAGAAAGGTTGTGGACCCCATCCTGGTGGTGCAATCCCTGCGTTAATACCTAGTAGCTAATACTTATTGACACCTAATCCTACCTATTCACCCTGCTTAGGTGAAATACCTTGCTAGCAGTTTCTTAGTGTCAGAGCTTACTCAGTCTTCACCACTTGGAGCTGTATATTATGCTGCATTGTGCAGAGTAAAGAAATAAATCCATTATCCTACTTAGTCTCAGTGTTGGCAGTATGGGCATCCATAGCGGGAGCTGAATTTGGTTGTTAATCCTTCATATGCATTTCATTTCTTTCAAGTATATGTCCAGATTCTCCTTAAGTCCATATTAATTTCTGATATCTGTAGCATCTTTTTGAAGAGAGTTTCCCAGATCTACCACCTGTAGTGGTAGGAATTGCCTCATTTCAGTAGTTTTGAGCATCACACCCCTCCCCGTACTTCACTTGATGCCCCCCACTCTTGCATGAATGAGTGTGGGACAATAATGGAAGAATGGTGAGGAGGGTTGTAAACACGCTCAAGTGATTGCAGCTGAGGTGTCAAAAACCATGTCTCGTACCAATTATTGTTTAGTCTTGTGTGCTTGACAAGTAGAACATCTGTGTTAAGGTAATGCTGGCCTGTGATAGACTCAGAAGCATCTTAGTGAGCGTGCTGGAGATTCCTGCCGTGCTGTGGGAAAGAACAGAGCACATGGTAACGGTAAACTATGGCTGTGTGAATCCCTGAAATACAGGTGCAAACAGCAGGTTCGGTGATCCTCTAGCAGGGATCAAGCTCCGCAGTGCTTGCATTCCCACACGTGTGCCTCTGCCTGGGTGCTGCTTCAGGGACCCCCAGTTCACGAGGTAACAAAAAGAAATTTCCTTTTTGCCTTTCATCTGTGGTTTTGTGGTTGCTCCTATGTCCTGCCTGTGTCAGCTCACACGAATAGTGAACAGTTAGTAAATAAGTTACTCCCTTTCCGTCCTTTCAGAATTTTGTACATTTCTATCATATCCCACCAAATGATTCTTTTCCTAGGTTGAATAGTCCCAATTTAGTATTGCTTTTATGGAGAGTCATTGCACAGCCTAGTTTCCATTTTCAGAAATTTTTCTACTTCTAATATCTTCCTTTTCAGGTGAGAGACCCTGCCTTACGCACACTATTCAAGGTCTTTTTATAATGCCTCTTTGTGTGCTGCATGTGATTGTATCCTCCCTTTTCTCTAGGCCTGAGATGTTCAGGGCTCTTAGATGTCCCCTTCAAGGGCTTTTAGACTGGCTTTATCAGAGTTTGGCTTTATTAAGTAATCTCTTTTGTTTCCTTCCTTTTTTTTTTTTTTAACTTCAACAGGAATCATTAAATAATCAATAACTTGTCCATCATTCAGAGAATGCAGCAATTCAGCTTTTTGTGAATTGCTAAGGAACAGAGTTGCTTAAAACCCAGGTGTGTTTCTGGAGCTTTTCCTATTATTTATGCTCACTGAAGGGCAAAAACATAATGAAAATATGAAATTTAAAATCTGTTTTATCAGCCTGAATCCTGGATCTCCTCCTCTCCCTAGTCTGTCTTTGTCATGGGTGGAATCCAATGCCATCTAAATACTAGCTCATCTACATTTGCAACCCCATCAACGGCCGATGCATTGTGGGAACATCCACCTCCATTTTAATTGGTGGTTTCTGGAGGTTAGGCTGGCAGTAGGGCCAACAGTTGTGCTCCAAAAGGAAAAACAAAAATGTATTACCCACTTTTCAGGAGGAACGTCCAGATTATGTTTGCTGTGCTTCTCAGAGATGCTTCGTTCGCAGTTTGTGAAAGAATGTTCACCTGTGAGATCATAATGAGCAGGTTATTAGGAGCCAGAAATATTCTACTTGATTCTTTGGAGAGATGAGAAGTTCCCTGCATAATCGGGATGACTTGAGCAATCAACCTCAGCGGGAGCTTATTTTCTAGTTCTAGTCCATTTATAAACCATACAATATTTCACTGTACTTTCAGTAAAGACTTATGTTCACTTATATATATATTTTACACGGTCTTTACATTATGACTCCTTAGATTAGTGTCTTAATGTGAGATCATGTATATTTTACCCACATACAAATAAATTATACGTGTTCTATTAATTCTCATTTTTCTTCATCACCTATCATGTATGAACTCAGATACCAAAAATATGTATGAAATGGCTTGCAGCATTGCTTAGAATAGTCTCACTTTTATGATATGTTACTTATTCCTATTTATTGGACTAGAATGAATATTAAAATGGGAAAAGATGTTTTCATAGTTTTTCTACTTGGGAAGGGAAATCAAACAGAATGAACTGATTACTGCATCAATGGATACGTAGATCCAGTGTTAGCTTGTAGGAGAGAGACAGTAATTGGAATGAGAAGGTGGTTTGGTGGGTAGCTTACATTTATGATGGATTATAAAATACAATGATTTACTATTTAATGCAGAAGGAGAACTGTGGCATTCTTAAGCTTTGATTCAGGGAGGGAATGAAATATTTACATAATTTTCAGCACAAAAGTGGCCCATGTTACTCTAATAAAAGTCCTTGTAGGCTGTACGCCAGGCACCAGCCTTAGTTGTAGGCAAGCCTTTGTAGTAACTGCAGTATCACTGATTTTTTAATAGCAGCCACTGGAGTAAGGACAAGCAGGAATTAAAGATGCTAAAGTGAATCATCTGTTGAATAACTGGGTAATTAAGTATCCCTTTTCTGAACATAACCTTCTAGAGCACTTTGAAACATTAGAAGAATTTGCTGCAAAAAGATGAATAGCAGAAAGAGCTTGGAGTTGCGATGAGCAGCCTGTAGTGTAGTTCTCCCTGTAAGGACAAGTGAGAATCTTGTTTTTCCGATGCTTGGGTGAAAAGACCCAAACAAGGTAGATATCCATAGATTCCAGGTCAGTATTTTCTCCCAGAGCAACACTCTTCTGCCAGTAACTGTGGCCATCTATGAAACGTGACGAGCACAGACTGACTGTCTCTTCTCAGTAAATGCATTTCAGGATGGTAATTAGAATTCATTAGTGAAGTGCAGTTGCACTGCAAACTATATATCCTCTGAGTGTGCATTCTGGAGTTTGCATCGAGAACGTTGAGGAAAAAGGCATGACTTTGATGCCTGACTATTCAGCATACTGGACTGAAGACTGGTAGAATACTTTTGATTTTCCACTCCCACCATCCCTCTTACATATTTAAGTTCTGAAAAGAACTTTCATCAAAATTGTGCTCAGTTCTTTTTCAGACTTCATTTCTTGTGAATCTTCCACCAAGCAATTTTAATCAAAATAGCCAACCTAAGAGTATTTTTAACTGAAGGCACATTTGTAACTGTCAGTGCTCATTCCAGAAACCTTGATCTAAATGTTAAATTTTGGGGAACACAAATATACAGCAAATTCTGTGTATGCAGCTGAAACAATTTATATTCTTAAAACTGAGTATTTGTAAATGAGCACCTGGCCAATAACTATTCAGGTAAATTTATTGGCACTGAAATAATGTTAGAAACTTATGAGCTGTTCATGTACAATTCAGCAGAAAGAGGTGAAATAACTTACAGCGGTAGCTTGAATTTTCTGTACCAAAACTTTCTCTCTTGCTCTCTCTTTTGTGTTTCCCTCTCACTCTTTCTCTCTCTCTCCATTAGTAGCAAAAGGATGAATCCTTTCTGGAGAGATTTTCTCAATGCCAGGGTGCTGAGTATGTATGATAATATGCTGAGACATTACAAATAAGAAACCAAGCTGACTCCTTAGATCTGATTCCTTAGTGTTGCAAACAATTCAGGTTGTGTGTCTGGTGTAAAATAACTCATTTTCACCTTCTCCCCCAAGAGATGAGTTGAATTAACCTGGGAAGGGAAATCCACCTCAGAATGTGCTTCCTCCAGGGAGATACTTCCATGAATCTTTGCCACTTCATCTTCAATGCTAGCTGTGGCTTACAGAAATAGGACTGTGCTCTAGTGGAGTGGGGTGGTTAAACCTCTCCTTCAGGCCTGTTGCCCAGATAGGCACAGACAAACACAGCCACAGTTCAGGGAATTTCAAACAGAGCCACCTTTACTCACTGCCTCCTGTGCTACAGTGTGTGTTTCTCAGCAACAGCTGAGGATCACATTTCTTTATAAGTTATTTTCAGTAAGTGACATCTTTATCTAAATTGATTGTCCTCAGTTCCCAAAGCAGTCCTTGAAATAAAGGCCCTCCTTGTGCATTCGTTCTCAGTTGACAGCACCCACACAAGACCTAACAACACCCATCTTCTATTCATCTGCTCTGTGGCACGGCACTGTGGATCTCATCCAGACGCACTGCCACAACTATTTTAACAAATAAGCTTATGCAAATAGGAAAAATGCATTTCTAAGATGTGTTAAAATGCTGTAGATATAAAATGCATTTCCTTTCTGTAACACCCTTCAATAAGAAAACAATCTTCCAACATATTCCATTGTACTGGATGCAGTACAATGCAGCCCTCTACCCTGCATTCCTCATGCACATATATCCTTTCCCCTGAGCTCATTATCTGGATGGTAGCACTTTAGAATTAAAGTTTCAGCCTTATAGGAATAGACTATACTTCTTAGAGTGATCATACCTCTCCAGTAGAATTCTTGGAACACCTTTTCTTTCTTTTTTTGTGCAGCAGTAGCTACAAATTCACATCTGTATATCCAATGGCCCTGATTTTAAAAGGCCCATCTCCTTGTCAGTAGATACTATTTCCCTTAAATATTCAAGTATTTTAAAAGAATAGCTGTGCCAATAAGGACCTTAAGGTAAACTGGTGTCAAATGCAACATGGAATCTTGCGCCTTTATTCCATGTTGCAAAGTAAGGTCAATTGCAGATTAGTGGATTAGTCACATCAAGGTGCAAGCAAACCTACGTATTTTCCTACATTTCTAGAAAAAAGTGTGCATAAATCAATTCTTAAATATTCTGCTTTTTCTCCAATGGGTAAAGATAGGTGTCATCAGCCCTGATCTCATTTTTGGATGTTCTGCTTTCCCTATTCGTTAGCACAAATAGAAAAGTGGATCAACTTCCTCATCTTCACTTGATAAATGGAAGCAGAAGAGACATCCAAAATACTCAGGTATAACCTAAGAGTTTTGGCTGCTAGAACAGTGTCCACTACCTAAAGGAACCCATGTACACAACCTTTGGAAAAAAGGTGGTAGTCTAGATGGAAGTACCTTGTAGGCTAGACCTGACCTATGACCGCAGCTGGCCTATACTGATCTACATTTTTCACCTCTAGTATGAATGATCATGGATTTCTCCCATGCTGCTTTTGCTGAGGAGCGTTTTACTAAAACACCTTCTGTAAAGACACGTCCAGACTGAAATGTAAAAAATTACTTTAATTTTTTGGGCCTCTGTTCTATTCTGTTATCTTCCTGTCTTTTACTCCACCAGATTAAAAACCTACAGGACATAGCATTTTTATCTTCTTTGTCCTCAAGACACCTTTTTTCTTTTTTTGTGATAAGGTAAATGGAGTGAACTTTTAAGCACCTTATTGTAAAGCATCTATTTGAATGGAAGAATTTCTCTATCAGACCCTTGAGTGTTCGGTGAGGAGATAAAAATCACATTTCTGTTTCTACTCACATTGCTTCCATTTATATAAAGATTTCATTAGTTCTTTTTCGTACAGCATCATCCAGGAAACTCATCCATTCAGCCCCATATTCACTCTGAGCAGCAAATCTTTTTGGAGCCATTTCTTTCCTGGCTATTAATCCTTTGTGTGGCCAGCATTCCTTGTGTTTACCTAGGTCCAGTTGCATTTGGCTGTGGATAAGTGTCCTTTGCTTGGGTTCCCCCAATTTACCAAGCAGTTCTGTTCAGGTTCCTTACCCATTTTTCTCTCAAGCAATAGCTACAACAGCCACCAATTTTCTCAATAGTGATTTTATATTTAATTTTGGATCACTGATGAAAGGATTGAATTCTCATAGGCAGTGATGCATTAAAATTCCATTTTTCCATGACACCTTGCCTTGAAAATAGGTTTGTAAAATCTGCCATATGGCTGCTTATTAATCCAGTTAATGTTTATCTTGAGAAGGTATCATACTGAATTTAAACAGAAGATTGTGTAATTTACAATACTCTAACATTACATTTATAGGAATTTAGGTGTGTTACCTCCATAAACTGTACTTGTAATTTTACCGGGACACAAAATTAGGTTAGCCTGGCAAACCTTTCTTCCACAGAACCATGGTGACTTACAGTCCCTTTTAATTCTTTATCACGTGAGTTCATTTTCAGATTTTCTGTGATAAGCTAATAAGCCTTTGCTGAGCCTTTTCACTTGGTCTTCCTGAATTCTGGCTCAATATTTGCATTCTTACACATTTCCAAATTTTTTCATTGGTTTACTTGAATAGTCTAGGTGTCTCCTAAGCCTGTTCTCATCAAACTGCAAGATATTCATTCTTTCTGATCTTTAATTTAATGCAAGACTCTATTACACATGCTCTTGGAATGTATTTAGTAATCCTTATGACTAGAAAACACTTCCCTGTTTCTTTCATTACTGCACAAAAAATTTATGAAAATAGAATTTAGCCAGAAAGCCCGTCAGTTGCTGTTGAACCCTCCTTGCACTTGTAGGTTTTGTTTTCTTTCTTTTTCCAGACCAGCCAGAATGTAAATACAGGGATTTGTTTTGCTGAAAGAACCCTTCTGTCTCTCAAGCTTTCTTCTTGCTTGTAAAATTCTGCAATACTTGATTTAGAAAGACTTTCTGGGTATGCTAATTTTGGTAAATTCAGTATATATGTACTGTTTGAGCTGAATTCAGCTGGGCACTGGGAATTTAAGAGAAAAGCCACAGGAACAAAACACTTTGGGAAGGAGAAAAAAAAAAAAATCTCCTTTGAAAAACAGAGAGTTCTTTTCCTGGTTTTCCCTGGATAAATTTAATAAGAGGAAAAAGACTCTTGCAGTGACACTTAATTGCTTTTGTTACTGTATATTCCCTCTGCAAAACATTAAAAGTTGCAGATCTATTTGTGGATTTGAGGACAGTTGTGAATCACTTCACACTGGCAAAAACCAAAAGATCACAGCACTCCCTACTCAAACAAAAATATTCATTTATTTTCTGTATTTCCTGGCACAGTATTTTTTCGTATTTCTAGACATACACTAATTTCATACATCATGTTACCTCCATCACCTGTAAGACTTGCACCACTGGGTCAAAAAATGCCCCATATTGGATGGTCACCCTTCAGGTGACAAGATGTGGCAGAAGACGGACTTAGCAGATGCAACAGTCATCTCATTTGAGCAAATTGATAAGCAAATACTCACTGTTCCCCCGATAACACAGTGCATTTTTCCTCACCTTGGCTACGATCTTGTTATTAAAGTCTTCTATACATCTCAGTCTACGTGACAATTTTTTCAAGCTTTAGTATTGGCCTAGAATTGAAAGGAAAACAATGTTTACTTTCACATTGCCCTACTTATTTTTAGTTTGATCTAATTTATTTAGCATTAAACTGAAATCTTTCCAAAGTAACTGCTCCATAAACCAGAGTGACAGCACTTAACACTGCTCCAGCACATATGTCTGTCACTCAAATAGACAGCCGTCTGTAAACACATATAAGCAACTTCATTCTTCCATCAGAAACTTTGCTGTTCCCAAGTCCAAACAGACACATGGGTAGAATATAGTTGTTTTGAGAACTTGTTCCACAGTTTCAGTGCTGCAATACTGGCCCAATTTCAGTGGGGAAGAATCGAAGTTTTATGGAGCTGGGAGAACCCGTGTTCAAAAATTACTTATAATTTATATGTGCCAAATGGTACTTCTGGCACCTTAATTATTCCTTGTTCCACTATCCCTGGATTCGTGGTAGCAGGCTGATTCATAGCTTTCACTTTTTCTCAGTCTAGGATAATACAGGGAGAGGCAAAACAGCTGCTGTTCGCAGCAATATCTGTCACGGGGGAGACTCCTCAGTGGCACCTAGGGGAGTCCTTTGAAGAAGGTCTAGATGATGTGCTGGTCTCTTTGAGGAGTTCTGGAATACTTTGAAAGTTAGTTTAATGATACTCACTGTTTTGTGAGAATGAATCACCTGAATCTCAGCGGCAATAATACCTATATTCATAATGATGTCGTTCTGCAATACATCTCAGAAAATGGACTGCAGGCAAAAGGCACTGCAAGCAGGAGCACTCTGCCAAAGCCAAGCAAACAAAACACACAGGCCACCACTTTCACCAGCCGTTGCTTTTATTTCTCGTAGTGAGCGAGCATCATCTGTGTGGGCTTAAAGTTCCTCTCTAATTTGTTATTATACTCTGCATACAGTGACTCTACAATGTACGTATTTGGGAGGAGAGGGATGCAGCCATTGCAATTACAAATTCATCTGCCTGATGTGATCACTCTCCTGTTTCTCTCACATGGCAGCGCTTTATCAGTCAAGCTGCAATGTTTGGTTTGAAAAGCCAGAGCCCGTGGTAGACACAACCACTATGTGCACAGCAGGAATGGAAGCAAGACAAGATCTCAGTGTCTGGGTCCTTCATGGTGCCAAGGTATTTCCATTAAATCTTCCATTGGTCCAGGAGCTCTGAAGATAGTTCATTAGGATGGAATGGGTGTGCTTTGGAGGGGGAAAAAAAAAAAAAAGGTTTGTTTTGAAATCCAGTTAGCGAACAACTTTGTCCACCAAACTGTGTTAAAGTTCAACGTGATGTGTTGGGTACGCTCCAGGAAGTGTGAAGTGTGGTTCTTTAGATCATCATGGCCTTGCCCAGCCTCCGCATGTATTAGTCTGCTGTGCTGCTTTGTAGGTAGATGAGTGAGAGTTTTCTGGAGGCTGATTATATTTCTGTGGCACTATATAAAAAATTCCACTCATGGCTGTCATAACTCAGCTCAATTTAAACTGAATAACACCTAACTAGAGAGAGAGTGACATACTGTACTTAACCAGATCTGGCATTGCATGATGGCGTTTGTAATGAATGCCTCTTTTCCTTCATCACTCACTCCGAAATTCTTCCCTTTTCTAAACATTCTTTTTATTTGTAAAATTGAGTTGAAATGTCAGTGCTTCGTGCTGACATGCTTCAGTTTCTGATGGATTCATTTCTTCTCTGCTTCTCTGTTTCTTTTCATTTGTTCTATGTAAGAAAAAGGTAATAACTAAATTAGATTTCCGGGGTTAACATCTTGTGTGTAATTTGTATTTTGGAGGATCTTGTATAGTGCTAGATGGGAATAACTCTTTGGGCTGTTTGAAAAGGTTCTCTCATACAGCTTCTTAATGTTGTTTCCTTTGGTTGTTGTTGGGATTTCTTTGGTAATTATATTTTTCTTTTAAAAAAAAGTATGTTAGCAAAATGTCCATTTCTCTTTCTGAAAACATTCACTTTTTCATTAATAAAACACGTTCCCCTTTTTTAAAAAGAGCCCCAAAACTAGATAGATTAATGACAAACAAAAAAAAGTAATTTTAAAAAACCAAATTCTTAGCTGCCTTACAGCAAAGCTTTGCAGCCTCATTTCAACATTGAAAGGTGCTCCAAGAGAGCAAATTATAAAGAAGCTGCAATTTGCAAGGCCATATTGACAATGAGTATTAATTCACCCTGTGAGGAGCTGGGACCTCTGTAAAGCGAGATGAAAGCCAGTCCTTATAAGTTTCTTTTTCCTTCTTTATATCCCAATTCTAGCATTTATTTTTCACTAGCATCTTATGCAAATCTTTCAGTTTATTGCGAGTATCATTTTCTTGCTACCAGAAGTTATCCAGTCTTTCTTCTATTCACAATTTAGTTTCATGTTGCAGTTGTAGGAGGCATTAATTCTGTGCGATTTACATAAGAGAGGGGGTTTTTTTCAGCCTGTACTCAAATTCTCCCGTTGTTAATCAATAGGTAATAGCAAGGACAAAGCGTGCTAGGTATTCCTCAAGTTTCTTTAGTAACTTGAAGGGATTCTGCCCTCCATTGTCATGAATTCATTTTAAAAACTGTAAGTTTTAGACATAATGAGTAGAAGAGAATATTTTTCTCATTTGCTCTGGGCCTTTCACACACAAATGATTTATTTGTAGTTGGACAGTTCCATTTCTAACAGGGTGAAAAATGTCGATCCCATTATGCATTTCCCTTTAAGTAGAAGGACAATTTAGATTACAGAAATCCCCTAGACTGTGTATTATGGGTGTGTGACCTGGTGAAGAAGAAAAAATATGAACTAGACTCTTCCTGGAATGTGAGATGAATCTGGAAGAGCAGGTTTAAAACTGCTCAGAGATCTTGCAGGTGTTCACTCCCTTACAATCCTCTGCTTCCTCTTTGTGTGAAGGGCAAGGGACTTATTTTTGGGAGCTGCTTAGTACTTGCAACCTTCTCTGTATTTCCTGGGTTCTGAACCTGGAAGGTGAAATCCACCTGTACACTGAGAGTGAGCACTTTTTTCATCCTATTTAGTATGTCTCCTATATAGGGAAAAAAAAAATGTGAAAATAAGTGTCAGATGAACTTTTCAGTAATGTGTACTAGAAATACCACAAGGAAATCTGCTTCTTAGTAGTAAGGTAGAAAGCTACCATTTAAAAACCTTTTATGAGCTTTCCAGCAAGCTGAGCATCCCCAAGATGTCTGCCAACTTTATACGCGGTTTGAACTTTTATAAACAGTAATTATAAAGATTTAATTTATGTAATATCATGTACTCCCGTAACACTTTGCAGAGATAGAAGACAAGGCCCCCTTGCTAATAAACTTACTGCCCAAATGAGCAGCTAACAAGGTTGGCTGAAGTTTGCAGGTGAGAGGCAGCAGCCATTTCTCCTATTGCATGACATTTTGCATGCACCTTTTGAAGGCTATGCCAGTTGCAGGAATTACCCATTCCTCAGTCCCCTGGACAGATTCAGGTCTGAATAACCCATAATATAGATCTTCCTGCAAACTGAATCCTGTCTTTCCATGAAAATCATCCTTCATTAGGCTCCATGCTGTTGTTATACCCAGCAACCAAATAAACTGACACACAACCAATGATTTTTATATTATTCTTTCTTTTTATGTTGACTGAGCCCTGCTATCTTCACCCACATCAGTAGTCTTCCTCCCTGTGCTCAGGAGCAGTGTCAGGAATTTCACTGTCCTAGCAGAAAAATGCTGGAGAATCTGATTTGTGGCTGCTAAAAAAATGGCACTTTCCGTTTTCTTTCCTATGCAAGCAGAACACAAAGATGTGTCATTTTCACTTGCTGCTTAAATTACTTAAAATTTCATTTCAACAATTTTAAAAGGCACAAAAATGTAATCAAGAGCTGCCAACCCATACTAAATTATTCAGATTTCGATTGGAAGGGGGATGTAAAAAAGTAAGATTTGTTAATGTTTCTAGTTTGTGTTGTCTTGCTGTGGCAATTATACTTTCAAATATGATGTGCCTGGGTACGTAAGGACTGTGTGCATAACTGATTGATTAGGGAAGCCGTGAAAGAGCTACCTGTGCTGTGCTAATTTGAGACAGGGAGAAGGCTCCAGAATGGCCCCAGTTTTGCATGGCACATGCCCAGGGCTGAGGAAAGAGCTACGTGCCTTCTGGGAGAGGTCAGCTCTGAGAGATTTCCATATATTTTTATTAGCTTATACTAGTGAGTTTGTGACAGGAAGGAAGTTCTTGCTGGCAGTAAACCAGTTGTACATCTTGAGGGTTTTTTTTATTTTTTACTTCATGAATTGTCATGAGATGGGCTCTGCCTTGGATCTCTTTGCCTCTTGTCCTTCAAGGAAGCATACCAAGAACACCAGAAGGGCTTTACAAATTCTAGATCTAGATCTGATTAGAAGAGAGCCTAGAACCATGAGCTTTTAAAACCAGAGAAAATTTCTAAGTGAGACGGAGCAGCAATGTCAACAACCACCCCCTTACATACATATCTTGTGACTTGGCAGCAGCTGCCCTTCTCAGGTTTACTCTCAGCCCAGCAATCTCAAATAGCATCCTGGGGTACCAAAATCTCAATACACTTTTCTTTCATACTTTGGGAAGTGGTTTCCTTTCCTCTGCATCTAAAGATTGTTTTGAGACTCATCTCTCCTTTTCTCAGACACCTCCCACTGCGTACATTACCGGGTCCCTGCTGACAGTATCTCTTTTTCCTTGTCTACATCATCCTGCACTGCTATATATTTTTTTCCCTGGGCATTATGGTTTCTTCTCAAAGAAGATGCAGCGGTGTCCCCATGCTGTGTGCAGTAGCCATCACAGAGTAAAAAATACAGCCTTCTCTTCTGTCATCCGGTAACAAACCCTTTAAAATTGCCCACAGTATAAGCAGTTGTTGTGAGCAGATGCATTAAATTATTACAGAGCCTCCTGCAAGCAATGTTCCATGTCAAATCAACAACGCACGCCTTACACAACCAAAAGGAAATGGTGGGGTTTAGGGGACTTGCAGCACAGCAACAGAAATTTGGCTGAGTGGTCACCTATATTTTGGGGTGTAGTTCACCAGGAAGAAAGGAAGAAGCTGGTTTTCTAGTAAAGGTCATGAAAAGGTGATGCAGTAAAGTACAGGTTAAGAACTGCCCTTGCTTAGGAGCAGCTGGAAAAAGGAACTGTGTAGGATGGTTTCTGTCTACCCTTCTACCTGTTCCAAGGCCTTCTCTCTCCTTCCCCTCACTGATGGGGAGCTGCACTTGCTCTCCTTTTCCCTATCATGCAATCACTTCATAAATTTCAGTTCTCATGGGTGCAATTTCAATGCCAGGCCTACTTCATATTTTGTTCTTAGCAAAGTGTATAAATCCTGGCTAAATATCACAGAATACACCCCTCTCGAGCTTGGTGAGAATGTGAAACCAAAATACGCACTTTCACATTACAAGTATCTGCCTCTTTTTTTGCACGTATTCCAGGGTGCAGGGCAAGGAGCAGATACAGGTGCTTCTGTCCAAACTAACGCACGCACGGGGACAGTTTCCTGGATGCTGAGGGGAGCTGAACACCCAGCTCCTCCACAGTAGTTCAGCTCAGGCTGTCTCTGTTTAGTCTTTTCAGAATTGTTCCTCAGAATGTTCTTCCAAATAAATATCTCCTGTGGCTTGCAGTGAAGACGGATAACACCCGGTTGTTTAGCTCTCTATTTGTAAAGGGTCAAATTCAGCTGTTTTGCAAGGGGTTACAATTCTGGAGGTGTTGCTACTGCTCCATTCACAATCACAGAAAGGCGGTTTAGCCCATCATCTCTTTCCTTAGAGACAAACCACATCCTGGCTTTTGTTCCTCCTTGATAGATTTATTTCCTTTCCTGCCATGTGTCCTGGCAGGTAAGAAGCAGGATTAGTTTATAATGAATACAAATGGATTTACATATTGAGGCGGCTGGACACAGATAGACTCAGCTTTTCCACTTGGCTTTTCAAGCTGCCAAAGGGCCTGCATGAGGTGGTTCTGGTTTGTGTCACCACTTTGAACATCCATCCTGGTGGCAGCAATCATTGAAGGGGTGATACCACACCTTCACCCGCTTTGCTTCTGCCAGAGAACTGTGTCTTGTCATTATCATTGTTGTTAATGCCTGTTTGTGGGGGGGTTTAGCGTATCATTTTGCACTGTGTTTTTCCTTTCTCTCAAACTGTCAGCGATCCTCTTAATGGAAATGGAAAATTAATTTCTGCTTCAGAAGTTGCTTTGGAACAGACAATATACTGCAATTTGATTTTTGGTATAGCATCCTTCCTACATACTCAGTAGTATTTTTATAATAATACTTCAGTGATTTCAGCATTATAAAAAGCAACGGATAGCATAGTTTATCCATTTCCCTCTCCCGCTCCTAAGTCTTTTTAAAACTTAGAAAATAGCCTAAGGAGTTAGCTCTTCACACCCACCATTTAGAATCATTATCATCAAATCTTTTACAGGCTGGACATTATCTTGTCTTAGCATCACTTCCCAAGATATAAACCACTAGGGGGTTAATAGTGTAGAGGAATGTCTTGCCTACCAGAGCTTATGGCCAGACTAGTTAAATGACTCGGTTATATTCTCCATAAAAAGAGATTTTCATGCATTACTCCCAGCACACTGAGACATGAATGTGTCTTACTGTCTACATTTTACAGTGTCCTTGAGAAAGTTTCCTATGACAGGAATGGTTTGTTCTGGGAGCTTCAAAAATCCACATCCAGGAAAAAAGACAGAAGCAGTGGCAACAACGAATACGCACATAGTATTGAGAAGCAGATACAGCAAATGAGACTTGTATTCTCACCAATGTGTTGTTTTCAAGTAGGTAAAGCTGGGAAGTCAGAAATGGAAAGCTGCCCTTTCAGATATTATTCTTTCTTTCTTAGCACTGCAATGCCTAGCCTCAGTTTCTGTGCCAGATGGCAGTGACAGTACTTGCATATTTTAAAGGTAAACTTCTCATTGAGTCCTTCACAAGACTCCGTAAGAGTACTTGGTGATACGTACATAAGGAGCATCTTTATTGGTACTTCTCAAACTGCAGCTGCTTCAAACTGATTTAAAAGACCCAGAAACACTGTGGTAGTTCCTGACACTTTCTTTGCAATATAAGTGAGGATTTTTGAGGTAGCTTTTTATGTATAGGAAAGAGAAAAGTGTCAGGGAAAGCACAAGGAGCAAAACAAATCCAAGAGTTGAAATACTGCATGATGTAAAATCACTGTGGACTGGGAGAGTAATAGGAAAGGTTGTTGTGAAATCAGAGCTGGCTTTTAGGCATACAGAAATAAGGTTATATTGTAGTGTGCGTATCCAAAGTGATATACAAAGTGAAATAAAAGAGCAAATCAAATACTTGGCTGAATCACGGGGGAAATTCTGTAGTGTGTGTGACTGTCATTGCAGAATGGGTGGGTAGCCCTGAATCAAAGCAGCCGATTCTAGTCGATGCATCGGAAAGAATATTATGGCACTTGAAAAAAGAGGAACATGAGAGTAAAACATTGACATTGTTGCCTTCAGCTTTAAAAGAATGAGTTACGAGGACTAGTTTAAAACCTTAACCTCAGAAAAAAAGTTGAATAAGGGAAAGTAATTAAAGAGCTCAAATTTTATAATGGTAGAGCTAATGTCAGCATTATTCATAACTCAATGCAGAAAATTTGACAAAAGAGCACAAATGGAATTTAAATTGAAATAAAGACACGGGGAGCATCTTTTCTGTCTGAAAGTAATAAATGTTTGGAGTGAACTACCTGGCAAGCTTTAGGAGGTGATGACAGCGAAGGCATTTTCAAGAAGCACCTAAATTTTACTCTGTCGAAACAAGGTGTCAGTACGGATGAGCTCAGATAAGCCAAATAGCCAATTCTCATTCTCATATTTTCGCTGCCAACACCAGCAGCTTCATGTTCTCTAATGAGCAGGAGATTGGCAATGGCAAATGGTGCCTTCTTTCAGGGCGATGGCGTGAGCAAGACCCTGTAACCAACAAAGACATGTTTACCCGAGATTCATGTCTGATGTTTTCTTTACTATAATCTTTATGAAGATGCTTTTTTCCCTGGAGATACACCATTTTCTGGTCTGTATATATGCCCCTGAAATGTTTTACAGCCAAGGAAATAAAGTGATTAATTTCTTTCACTTACCACAGAGCTAAAGTAAACTATTTGTTGCTCTTGTTCATAAAATGTAATAAAAATGAAGAAGGAAAGGGGAGGAGAATGTTTTGGAGCCAACTTTACTAAAAGATATTTTAAAGGTTATTTTTTACCTTTTGCTGGCCCTTACCAACACCTTTTTTCACACATTAGAGTTCATCATTGATCCCAGATGAAATGCTGCTCATATTGGCATTTGGGCTGTCTCTTGAAATGAATACCTCTTTCATGGTTTAGTATTTCCCTCCTGTCTCTGGCCTGATGATTCATGTTCCAGTTTTGGTTGGTTTGGTTTTTTTTCCAAACTCAGGACACTGCTAAAATTTTATGAGTCTAACAGAGGAGTTTAATTCCATATAATGACACGATAGTGGTTGTTTTGACAGCTCTTTGAAGATCCAGTATAAACATAAGTTCTCTGAAGGAATTGCACAGTTTCATTTTCATTTGTAAATGCAGTGGAAATTAAAAAGCTTTAATCAACCATCACCAGTCGCTATGAGTTTCCAAGAGAAAAGCACTGCGCGAACCATAGGCAGATCTCTCTTGTATTTTAAGGTGCACATTACTCCTCATTATACCTTGAGAAGAGATTTCTGGTAACTCTGATGACTGTTTCTGGGTATAGAGTCTGAATTATGTTCACTGAAAGTCTCTAAACTTATCTCTTTATGCAATTTTCAATAGAAATGCTCCCAAGAGTCAGCTGTTCTTGAAATGAAGCAAGGCACGATAGAGCATGAAACAAATTTTAGGAGTTCCGTTCTTGATTTTGCCAACGAACTGTTCTGTAACTCTGGATTCTTTGTGGATTTTTTCTGGGCAAGCATCAGAGCCTGGTGAAGTTAATTGATGTCTTTCAATCTATTTCAGTAGGGTCTGAGAATGGGACCTGTTTCCATTTGGATGAATTGGTATTTTTACACAGATCTGGATTAATCATATCCTTTCTGTAAATTTATTTTGAATTTCTTGCAAAAGCATGAATTCAGAGCCTTGAATTTCTCATATATATTTTAATTGCCCTTGCATGCTTCATTAAATATTTGGCTGTCTGCAGAAAGTTTCATGAGAATCACCAAAATGCTTATTCTGGGGGAAGTGAAACATTTATAATGGCAGTTTTTCTGACAAACATTAACATACAAGTAGAATACATGTTTGTTTTCTCAGCTGCCATAAAAATAATCATTACACTCATCTGTGTCTGTATCAACATTATTGCTTCAAATAGGCCAATTCTGAACCTATTTTCAAGTCCAGACTCATCTGACATCCATAATGTTGCATGCAACACATGGACTAGAACAGTGCATGCACTTCATGACCAAGCTGCAGCCAGACTAAAATGCTGCCACAAAGCCAAATTGCTGCGGGCCAGTTGCCTGTGCTTAAGTCTTTTCATGAGCCCATTCTTAATCCTCCAGGACAGGAATAGCCAGGAATCTGTAGATGCCAAATACATGATCTCCCAAAACTCCTGCCAGAAATCAAGGTAAATTTTATTTGGATCCTCACTTTATATAATTGCAAGTCATGTCGGTATCAGCTCAATTGCATTTGTTATGGTGGTTTTGAATAATGTTCTACAGTTCTGCTCTTTTGTGGAGAAATTCCCCATATCCCTGAACACCGAGTTAAATTGTGCCTTTGTAATCCAGGCCCTTAGAGGTATGCATTTTCACTACTTTTAGAAGTTTAGTCCTTTATGAAATCCTTTAGATTACTCGATAGAGTGGGAGAAAAGACCATGTAAGAAACAGCTATTAAAAAAAAAAAAGTTCTTTTAAATAATTAACTCCCTGAAAGCTCTATTTGTTGGGCAGGCAAAACATGCAGAAGGCTAGCTTTCAAAGAAAACAAATTAAGATCCTGTAGAAAAATAAACTGTTGCTAAGTAAAGCTGCAAACACAATAAAAGAATAACTTCCTGTTACTTATTTCTACTTTTAGCAGATTTCTACTTTCAGTTTGCAAGAGTGGAACTGTCGGTTCAACTAGTGCAATACTTTGAATTTAATCACCTTAATTTATTCACATTGACCAGAAACAGAAGCACAGGGTTTGTTAATTAAATAATAGTCCTACAGAATGCAGAAAAAAAGTGATATCCAGAGGGTATTATTATTCTACCTTTCCTTTTTTCAATAAGGACTTTGAAAATCCTCAAGAGTCACTTATGGTCCTTCCTTATTAATGAAGTGATTAATAGAACATCCTAATTACTCTTTAACAAGGGAAGACATTCTTCCCTCTGAGCCAAGGGGAAGAGCAAAACAAAGGTTATTCTAAAAAATTTGGTCAAACAACAGAGAGGTAAAGAGGAATATGAAAAAATATCCCAAGACAAAATTGCACTAAACTCAGATACCAGAGCCTTTAAACTCTTCTGTTGCAAATCCCACATGAAGGCAATGGTTTCATGCAACTACTTGTACTTCTGCTGGATGACATTAATTATAATGAGAAATTAAATGTGAGCATTTACTGGAAATAGTCACATTTCCTTGCCCTTTCACCTCCATTTTATTTGTTCATTTTCTTACTAAAGTCAGACTATATGACAACTTAAACCTACCAATATGCAGTGAATATGAGCTTTTAAATGATGTTCTGACAAACTTAGAGAACATTTACTTACCGTACTGTAGAACCAAAAGTTTGACCTCTAGGAGTTTTAAGACATAATAAGCTTGCTCTAGTTCAGTCTGAGCTTACCAGACATTGCTCCTGCATTAAGACAGCACTGAGTTCAAACTAATAAACCTGCCACGTGCTCGGGTATTAAATGTGTGTTTAGTCATCTCAAAGGGTTCCATTCGCTGCAAATATTTTCACTATAGCCAGTGGTTCTAATTTCTGCTGTTGTAAATCAGCGCAGCTTCAGGGCAGTCACTGGTCCTCCAGCAATTCATATCAGCTGAGGTTTTGATTCATTATATCAGGAAATCACAACCTGGAAAGCAGAGGACTGCATAAGGGTTCCTGCAAAAAATACCCTTTGCTGCAGACCTTCAAGCCTAGTCCTGTCCATCCCATGGATGATGAGACTCAGGCCATGCTACCGTTAGCCTCTTCAGAGTTTCTAGAACAGGATCACCCTGTGCTGTGAGCTTGCTGTACTAGCTGTGAAGGGCTGTGCTGGTTCAATTATGGAAGCTGAATACCAAGATTTCGAAAAGCACCTAACTCTCCTGAGTGCCTCAGAGACTGAGAGTGTTCTGCGATACACAAGGTAGGACTGCACAGATCTGTAGATTCAGGGAAGCCTCAGAGACACCCAGAAGCTCTGATGTGCTAGGCTGAGTCTAGAAACTAGGAGGCTTAAGGAATCAGGCAAATTCTCTTGCTGACTCACTGTGTAATTTTGGGGAAAGTCACTCAACCCCTTCTGTCTGCTTTTGTCATCCGTGGACTGGTCCTTAATAGCATTAAATAAAAAATTCTGGTACAAAGAGTATTATTTAAAATAACACAAAGGAAGAGCAACTTAGCTTACACATTTCATGTGTTTTATTCCTGGGTGGTGCCCTACAAAAATATCATGTCTAATAGGCAGTCTGTCTCCAGGAGTCACAAATTACTCCAGTTAGAATGGATTATAAATCTCAAGTAAAGCCCAGTCAATTCTACGAGTGATATATTTCTTTTATTACTGACCCTTTATTGCTTCTCTCTCTCACATACATCTATCTTTTTTTCTCTTGGGCAGAGGGGGTGTCATGCTGCATTAATATTCTTCTCAGCAGCTTCTCTAGTCAGCCCCATTTTCTTTCCTTCTTGCATCAGGAAACACGAATCTCTTCTTTTTCTTTCTTTCTTTTTTTTTTTTCCTCTGCTAGTGGTCGCTTGGCTGTGTAACAAAATACAGGGATACGAAAGGTATCTAAAAAGGGAAGATGGGAAATTCTGGCATTTAAAAATCCCACTTTTCCCCAGAACACAGAAATTCATCTAATATAACTTTTTTTGTTTGAGGAGGGGGAAAATCAAATGTCCATTTCAGTTTAATTTTGCACCAGAAAGACAAAGCTTTACATTTGGGAACGCTAATTTAATTGGTCTGGGTTGGAATTACGAGAATGAAATGATTTGCTATTTCTAAATAAACTTCCTGAGAAAGATGTAATTCCCTGAGAAGATTCTCTTTTCCCGTTTTCATCTTGACTCTCTTTGGGGAAAAGCAGTTGAACCATCTCTCGGTGTTGCAGAGCAATACCAGCGTCCAAGTCTATTAGCTGCTCATAGTGCTTGAAGGAGTGAGTTTCAAGGGATTTGGGGGGTCTGGTATGAGCCCAGATCTGAGCATTGAAGATCCAGGATGGGATGGCCTCTCTGGTAACTGTCATCATGAACAATAAATTCGGTCAGTTGTGCATAGCTGTTTAACAGCCAGGTTGGACACTAGACCTTCAAGGCTGAGCAATCAGAAAGCTGCTAAGTTAATTACACTTAAACACTAAAAAATGTGTGGGGTCCAATCTCCTCCACACAGCAGAAAACGGGGTTGATAAAACCGCTCATGGCAGGTGCAGGATGTTGAGGGACAATATAGACTCTATACTACGCAAGAAAATCTCGAGCTGCTCCTGGTAACACACAGGAAAGTTCTGCAGATCTCTAAGTCCACGCTATTTTGATGCCTGGATGTAAAAATCTCATGAAACAAATATACAAAATACGCTATGCTGGAGAGAGACAAATCTCTCCTCCACCCTCAGGGACTGAATGCAACTTACAACTGCGGAGTGAATAATTAGTGGTAATTAGCAATAGAAATTGATGCCTTTGGAGATAGTCTGCCAAGTTTTTAAGCACTTTAATACTAATGGATTTTTTTTCTCTCGGATAAATCTTTATAGAGGAAGCAAGCGCAAATTGATTTTTAAAGAGCCTGTCCAATGTTTAATTTATCTTACAAAAACATTGGGTTTAAAAACAATTACATTTACCTTCACTGTATTTTAAAGCTTTTTTTCAGTGGGTTCATTTTTCTTTAAATTTTTTTGCTGTCACTTTTTGTCTATTTTTTTACAAAATAAGTATATGGAGTACATTTGCATCTTTAGGTGCTAGGATAAAACACGAGACCATGTCAAGCTATCATTCTTCAGTTACGAAAAAGTAGTCTGCTCTAGTGATAATGGCAATACAATGACAGCGAATCGTGAGAGTAAAGTTTGCTAAGCAGAGTAGAGGCAAAGACCTAAGCATTAAGAAAACTGTGCATGCAATTTCATGCTTTCTCTGTCCAAACAGCTGTTGACTGATTTCAGAATCTTTACGTAGGTGTCTTTTCAGATCCTTCCAGCTAAAATCTAGTAAGGCAAAGGAACATGGGCTTGAAACTGGCCCACTAACTCATATAGCATATGGGATTTGAGCGTTTCCCCATGGAAATAAACGTGAAACACGTTACCAGGGCTCGGTGTGCTGATAGGCCAAAGAGTGGCTGATGAGGCTCTTATTGCATTGCTGGCTTTGTGCAGGGATAGGCATGTGGTTAGGTGCAGAGTCTGGTTCCAGTTGCTTAGCTAATGAATTAGACTGCAAAGCCAAAGATAAATACAGTATCCTGATTTCCAGAAGTTTTGGGCACCTTGACTCCTTCCTGAAGTTTCTGAGAAAAACAAATGTTCAAGACCTCAAAACTCTGATCGGAGAAAGCTTAGAGATTTTTGCAGGCAATTGATATGGAGAAGTGTAAAACAGCGCAGAAAGAAAGCTGTCTTTTTATATTATATGGTAGCTGGGAGTCAGAGCATTAAATCAGTGCAGTAGTTTCTTTATTATTACTAGCAATACACTCTGGAATTTCTGGGCAAATCAGAGCTGAAAGGAAGGTTTAAAGCACATACATGATAAATATTAAGTACATTAGTTACTACAAAAGTATGTAACTTTTATAATAGGTGGTATATGGATGCCAGGTTCAATGAAGGATTCTGCTGTGGAATTTTTTTAACACTGTTCAAATTGTACAGAAAACATACAAATCAAATTAATTTCCTGCAGCAAGAAAGAAGGACCAGTTTTTATTTACAGAGGGAAATGGTTCTTTTTCACTGCCAGCTTGAGACGTCATGGCAGTATAAATATAAGAGTCACAAGATGAAGGCAGGCAGACAACAGCCTCTCTGCTCCTTCCCCTCTTGCACTTTTAGAATAGATGTTTTTTCTTACAGGTCATGACCCCAAACCAGCCCAAATCCATGAAATGCCACCAGTGATGTCCACAGCCTTTGGATGAGGCTCTCTTTGAAAATGACTGCTTACTCCACGAGACTAGATAATTCTGTGACCCCCACAGAAGCCCTGTGTGTGCACAGCTTACATTTGCGTTTGTTTTAGTGACAAATGGAACTTTTGTTTGTGAAGTACATAAATGGCAGACAAGCCACAGAACTTACCTTGTGGACTACAAGGATTAAAACCTGTCACCAGAGTTCAGAGACCATTTGTTACAATCCAGTTTCTAAATTGGAATTTTTCCAGATGAACGTGTTTAGGTGTTTGTCTTCTAAATGAATGTAGAGTGCACCACAGTCTGGCTTTCCATCCAGAATTACAGGCATGTGGACCATAATGTGCCTGGGGCAGAATGGTGAGACAGGGCAAGTATGTGAGGCGTGGAAACATAGCTGATATACAGCTGGGCCGGACCCTCTGTGCAACTTTTCACCAAGAAACAAACATTTCTCAAGTGGAGAGGCCTTTGAAAGTCTTCAGATTTACAAAAAACTTTAATTCTGAGCTATAGTGAGATTCTGTACATTTTTAAATCCTGCAATGGCATAATCCTTTGAAGAATACATGTAGATTTGAGTGGTGTGTATGCTTCAGAGAGGCACTTGGACAACAAGCAAATAATGTCTTCCTTTCTTGTTTTATTTTCCCTGTTAAAACCTGAAAACAAGCAAAAGTGAATTACTTTTACTGTGAATAAAAATTAATTAATGTAAAAGATGTTTCACCCAAATAATCCCTACTTCAGAGTGTACATGGATAGTAACAATCCAAAGCCTCTGCCTGCACATCTTGCTTATCTCCACTGTTGATTATCAGGAGATATTTCAGGCACACCCTTGTGATGATGGACATTTACACTTGTTTGGGCTCAGGTTCTGTAAGTTTGGTTGTGAACAAAACATCAAAGCAGACCATCAGTAGATATTGAATTATTTTTGTTTATGCCAGCTAACTTTTGTTGTGGAAATAAACACAAATATGTTGTAAGTTGGTATTAGGAAATTTACTACTTCATGAACATTTTGAGTTTACAGTCTTCTTGAGAGTGTCAGCTTTCCCTATTTCCTAGTGAAAAACTGTGCTGAGATGCAGTATTTTTTGCTCTGCCGCAGCCCTCCTCCTCCCCCCTAACGCCCTTTGCTCTCTGGGTATATTAAGTACAGTGTGATTACTCTAGAGATTATTTTCTCCTTTTTTATTGCTTTTTGACTCTTTATTACTGCTCATTAGAATGCTATTAACTTGGCCTCAGTCATGGCAATATTCAACATCTGCTTCATATAACAAGCCCGTTCCCTTTCCCTTCCCTAGCACTGCACACCTGGGCCGTGAATTATTCCCTTTGGCTGAGTTGAAAGAAGGAGCATGAGAGAGTAGGTCCTTGATTTTTCTGAGGTAAGATGCTTTTGATTTGTGACTCGACATGGATCCTGTTATTATTGATTCTGCAACATGCTTTTCATCCTCCCCGTACGTAGTGACTGACACTGACAATTGTTCTGGAAGAGCGGTGATGTGAGTGGTATTTCAGTAGAAAAAAACAGAGGCGGGATTTAGTCTGCTTTTAACAGAGCTGGATTGTTTGCTGCAAAATCTCCATGGTGAGAACATCGGCATGTACGGACCTGGCTGTGGCTTGACTGGAGCGTGCAATGTGCCAAAGGCCAGCAGTCCTCTGGAGCTCTAACTATGTTTTTCTTCCAACACTGTTATCAGCAGGTCAGAAACAGAGGGTCAGTATTTTTTTTTACTCAGAGAAGGCTAAGCAAAACCCAGGATTCTTCTCCTTATGTTCCTGAACTTAATGCTATTAAATGCTAGTGAAGCAGAGACCTATAAGAGAAAAGAAAAAGCAGGGAAGAAATGGAGAGCATCAGATGAGATTAAGCTGTGATAATGTACGTTATCTGAGAACCAAGGAAAGCTGCATTGTTGGGAGCTGTATTGCAGAGAAAGGCTTCCCCACCTCTTTAGTGATGGTTACAGCTTACAAATAAAGACCACAGGTGTTTGCTCCTCAAGGTTTATGCTTTTCCCTTTGTTTAGCCTGGGCTTTTCATTTTTCAAAAGTGGAATGAAATCATAGCAATATCCCACAGAGAGGACAGCGAGGGCAAGGGAACAGGGACAGGATATAAATGTATCCATACAATTTAGATTTTGTTTTTACCAGATTATGAAGTACCAGAGCTTCTGCACCTCAGGCACTGATCATCCTGAACCAGTGCTGTGGGAATAGGCAGCATTTGCAGGGAAATGAGAAGCCATTGAAATTCTATTTTTACCAATGTGGGACAAAAGGCAATTGGAGAGCAAAGTTGTAATAAAAAATCAGTTTCACGGTCCCTTTTATCTATCAAAATTAGCCATTTACTTAAACAGGTTTTGGATCACGTCTGAACTTCAATACATATCAAACTCATAAGTCTTTCTTTTTCAAATACAGCTTTTACGTGCTATAATTCTTTAAATTTGAAGAAAGCTCTATTTCTTCCCAGGCTTTCTGCCTTTATTTTATTTTTTTATTTTTAAGAAAAAATGAAATAACATTCAAATATGCAAATAATAAATTTCTAGATGTACAGTTTGATATTCTAAATGTAGAAAAATAAATGAATTTGGCTGTCTTCTAAAAGGGCCCCCTTGTCAAAGGAAATTCAACATTTCCTTCATAAACTGAAAAACTATCATTTGATGTCATGGTAGTTTATCTCCTATGAATTAAGTTACCTTTAAGTAATTATACAAATCTTAACTAATCAACATTTCTAATTGAAAAATCATTTTTAATTGAAAAATGCAGCATATTTTCTTGCAAAAGTAGCCATTAAACACATATTTTTTAGTGTTCTGAGTGGAATGGTTGAGATTTTTTTGAGAAAAATTAGCAAGAAGTAATGGTTGTTGGATGCCTTTTTGCCAATTTGTACCTAAAATTGATCTTGATCCTAAATCTCTTTCTAAAATTGAAAAGAGAAACTCCCAGAGATTTTAAAATAAATTGCCACTGTGGAATAATTCAGGCAGTCTGACCTTACCTGCACCAAAAATCCTGTGAACTGTTGAACTCTTAACCTCTTCACTTTTAAGCTCATTATCAAGTAGGCAGAGCAACAAACAGCAACACCACGTCTTGATAACCTTACAAAGACCTTAAGTAGAACCCTTACATCTTTTGTGGCTCCTTTAGTTTGTCCCATTTTCAGAGAAGTTGAGTTTTGGGAACTCAGCTGAAACTACTGATGTTTAGGAAACTCTGAAAGTCAGTCAGCATTCTGGAGAAACTGCTAGGAGGAGGAGGACTACCTACTCTCCTTTTGTTGATAAATGGCTTGTTTTCTGGAATGGGACTTGACAGAGTTTACTGCTTGTCTGTTGATGTCATAGGAAGCACAAAGTGCTAAAACACATGACCTCTTTATAGTTATATGCCTGTGAATATTGGAATTGTTTGAAAGTGCTGAGCGTGTATACATGGCATCCAGTAGACAGAACTTTAAATTTTATAGCAAGCATTTAAACATTCCACTATTTGTGGATACGTTCATTTTCTAGGCACTGCAAGATGATAGAAAGATCAAGATTTTTCTTTAATAGCCTCAACACTTTGACCCAATCTGCCCGTTTATCTTGATGTCTGGAAGTGTGAAAAGATTCAAGGCAGAATATTTTCATTCTAGGTCAACTTTCTCCAGTACCTAATGCATACAAAGGAGGCCTTCAGGAGATTTTGCACACACTGGAGAATAATATTGGAAAGCATATGCTTATGACAGCTCTAAATATACCATTTGTCACTGAGAATCCTTCCCAGCTGCACACTATTTTCTCCTGCATTTCAAAGGAAAAGAAGGAATGGAAATTCTCAAATGACCAACCCAAAATGGCATTAATGGTTTTCTCTCCCCTGGGTTTCGTGAGAGCAACTGCTGTTGAAGTTACCCATGTAACTGTGTTAGCCATAAGTATTAATCAATATTTGTCCATCTGAACTAAAAAGGAATTAATAGTGGCCTTTAAAAAAGAAATCTGTCTCCCATTAGATGCCTGCCTTTATTTTATTTTTGTCATCCGCTGATAGTAATGGATGTTTGAGTACACAGTTTTCTTTGCATTCTTCACCACCCGTCTTTTGCCCCTATTCATTCATAATAATGTGATTATTAGTCACAATAATAGCTGTAGTAACTGATTGTGCTGCTGGAATTGAGGCTATACCGATTTTTCTGTAATGAGCTCCTTTTTTTTTCCTCAAGGCTGTAAGTCAGCCATGAAATAGCTAAGAGTGAGGCAGCAGAAGGTCATAATTTGGGAAAGCTTTTTATTTTTAAAGAAGTATTGATACAATGGAATTAATTGGTTTGAAGTTAAAATGAGGCAACAGGCACATTTTTGTTTCTTTCTCTTTTTTTTTGGATGAATTTTATGTCTCAGCCTAATAATGGCTTTTTGTTCCCTCAAAAAAGAAAAGTGACTTTTTCAGCCTGAAATGCTCTAATGTAAATTGCTTTAAATATAATTGCTTTAAAAATATGGCTGTCTGAGGAAGTAAATTTTTGGCGGGAGAGATGAATGGAATTATTATGTGATACTGTTCGAAAGCAAATTTGGAAACAGCAGAAATATCTGTATTTAAACAGTTACACAGAAAGCAATCTGGCAGGGCAAGGCTCTGAAACCCAGGAAGACTGTGGCGTAGCTTACTGGTGTTCTGGTGCTCTGTGGTATTACAGTTTTATTAGGTCTTTTTGTCTTCTTTAGATGCAACTTTTGTAATGCTTTAGTGACTCCTATAGCTGTAAAAGTCACCAGCCCGACACCACTAAAACACAGAAATGAAGCATCTCAAGCTGGCCAAAGTTATCAGGGATTCAGTGGCTGCTGTGAAGCTACAGCCGCCCGCACCAGCACGGTGGGTTTGCGCGCAAGCAGAGCAAGTGCAGGGGCAGGGCAAGCGTGCAGGGAGCTGGTCAGTCCTCCAAACACATACCGAGGTGTTTACAAAGGGAAGGGTAAGGCTAACCGTGTGTCTCAGCGGGGCTGAATCCTGCTGAGGTGCCCAGTAAAACAGGATTGACAATTTTTCACTCACTTGAGCACGAACAAAATTCTTGAAGTAACAAAAATGTCAAAGGCAGCTTTCAATTTGGAATCACGCTTTTCTCCAGGGCTAAGCTGACCAACAATGTGATGATAATTAGACAAAGAATAAGTTGCACTTAAAAATTGCTTGATGTTTCTTTTAGCAAAAGAAGCTGTCTTGGACACATTGCGATCTAATCTGATAAGTATAATCTCATTCAGTTGTAGGAAAACACAGCAATTAGACAACAAACCACGTGTGTCCTCACTGTGAAATTTATCTGGTTGGTACATGAAAGGCTGAAGGCACCTACATATTTATTAAAAAAAGGAAGGAACCTTAATTTTGTGTTTTGTAATGCTTGCAGGCTAGGCTGAATCATAAACAGCTGCCCTTCTAAGATACTTGTAGGCATATTTTCTGTCCATTCCATTAGAACTGTATTAGCACTTTTGACTGTGTGCCTGGATCACATATTGACAGACAGATTTGTACCTGATTGGGAAAGTGATTTCTGATTTTTGTGAAGACATTTCCTGTACCTTATGTCACATCAGAGGAAAAAAAGGATATCCAACAGACTGATGTTTATTATTTTTGAATTTTCTTGATGCATAACCCACTGTTTGTTTGGTTTGGGCTGGTTTTTGGCGGGGGGTGTGTTTGTGTGTTTGTATATTTGTAATTGGTTTTAGTTATTAGAGTATATTATAAAATCATCCTGCTTTTCCTTTACTGTCCTCTGATGAAATCTTAGTTAAGGGAAGCTTTTGGAAGTATGCCCACTGAAAGGGGATGGGAATTTTATCCAAGTTATTCTGAATATCTTTCCACAGTAAGCCTCTCACCTTCAATTTAAACACCAGTGAATATCTCTCAAGCATATCAGACCCAAATACTTTGGTTCCTTAGAGCTGCTGGTTATATTGCACATTAGGCAAGGCATGCGCTACGGGATTAGTTACAAAATCTGCAGACTGAAGTGAATAACAGTTATGTGTCATGGGAAAGAGAAAAGAACATGACACATGCAAAAAAATTAATGTTGAAATCCAAAAAGGGAGGGAAAATATGAAATAAGATACACTGGAGACATGGCTGTCCAGAAATTTCCCCAAAGTGCACATTCTTTTTTTGCAAAAAGTGTTACCTAAATTTTTCACTCTTGGAAGATTTCTCCTCTGAGCCAGTTATCTCCATTTTTTGAAATCCATATGAAAACTGTTTGCTGTGTAGAAACGTTGACCACTAATGCCATGATGTGAATCTGTGTTACCGCAACAGACGGACCCAAACACAGAAAATGGAGGAGTGATTTGGAGAGAGCTGAGCTACCCGGTACACCGAGCTTCGTCTATCTTCAACTTAAGATCCATTTTTACTTTCTCACCTGTTACTTTTCTGAAAGAGCAGGAGATCTCCAGATGATCAGATTCTTCTCACTACTGCCCCTATGCCTGAGGGGGTTTGAGTTTCCTTGGTCTTCTCTTGAAAATACTTCTTTTCAAAGATCATGATGATATTAGAGATGGGTCATGCAGAAAATCCTACTGATCTTTTCTGGGGCAGACTTTAGTGTTCATACAGTATCCTGTCCATCCTGTCCTCTGCTTCATGGATATTCCAGACCATAGAAACCTCTTGTCAGATTTCTGGGCATTGCCCGCATCAGGTGACACACAGCTGAACCATTTTTCCACTCCCCAAACTGGCATCTTGGCTGTGCAGTGTCCCTTTTTTTTTCATAATTCAGTGGGAAATAATTGGTTTTCTGCGTAAAATACCTGAGTATTTCTAAAATAAGAAAAAAATACTTTACAGACCAGAAGGCTTTGCTAATCAGTGTGTAATGTGCAATAAAAAAGCATTTGCCAGCTTTTGCTCCTGGAAAATCTGAAGGCTGACAGAATTACTCCATAACTATAGGGCCTGAACAGTTTTGTTTATTTTCTCTCTTTTTAATATATTTCATTAGGTTTCACATTATGCAGACACGCAAAACAAACCAGGGAAAATGGCTGGAAGCCTAAATCACCACTGAAGAGAGATGTTAGTTCTCTTTATTCAGTAAAGTAAAAACAGATAAAGAAGTAACACCTTAAAGATTGCATTTTATTAATGTCTTATTTTTCTCACTGTTCCTCTGTTTCCCTTCTGATTCCACAGAGAAATATGTTCATTGACTTTTTATTATTATTTTTGTTGGGTTTTGTTTGGTTTTATTTGTTCAGGTTTTTTTTAAAGCTGGAATATATGTCTGTACACAGCTTCATGTACTGCGTTCAGAGACAAATCCCACCCCTCCTCCCAGGTACCATTTCTATGTCCTTAACTGCATAGTTCATAAAATTAATCTCTGCTGCTCTATGTATATTTTCTAATGCTACTTGTTGCAGTGATCATAGTACAATAACACTTTCCCAATAGAAATGTTTACGGCAAAGTATATTATTGTTACACAAACAATCACTCTATTTTGATTTGTATGAGGAATTGACACATTTCCTGCAGACTTTATTTTCATTTCCCTTAGATACCATGAAAGTCAAATCATATCAAATCAGCCTCAATTTATTACAGGAGTTAACACCAACACAGCAGCAACACCCACTACTCGCTTCTTTGATGCTGCTTTGTAAAAGACAGTTACGTCTTGTGTCCCCCCACCCCCGCCTTGAATAAAGCAGTAACCATAGAAGAAACAAGGATTCTAGTACAGGAGATAATTTGCACAGTGAAAATTGCCTCCCCAGACTATTAAAAGGAATTGGAGTCTTCCCTATGCCGTTGTGTGCTCTGGGTCAGACCTGCATTTTCTGGAATAAGCTGTCTCTTGTGAGCAGGCAGCGGAGATTTGCATGGGAGAGATTCATTTACCGTGCCTTAACCATATTGTTTGTCAGACTTAATATTTTTTCCTACATTTTGATATGTTTGAAGTGTTTATCAGACAAACTTATAAATTAAATTTTATCAGTCTTTCAAATGCCAAGACTTTTTGTGTTCTCTCTGCACATGTATACAGAATAAAATTACTGCAGGGAGCAATGCTGGGAGACAAGCCAGAATATAGCTTTGATTAATACTTTGAACCTATTGCTAGATTAAAAAAAAAAGTATATATATATGAAAACATTTAATAATAACCCTTTTCCTGCCTGAGATGATGTGCTTAGCATTTTATTCTTATCTGTTTGGGGGCTACAGGTTTGATTTCTGAGGTTAGGTTTTGAACGGTGCATTTCTCAAGTCACACAGATATGGACGTTATTTTAGTTGATGAGCTATAGGAAAATGCATTCGCAGCTGTACAAGAGGGGTTATAGCAGCAGCCTGGGTTATTATTCACATGGTCAGGCGGCGATGTGGTAAACATGACTATAGGGTACTGTGCAGCAATCCTTTTTGTCAACACAGTTAGCTTGGAGGCATTAAAGATTCCCTGCAAAAATAGTCTGTATCCTTTCACAGCAACTAATCTAACTTGCACGACTCGTACCAGCACTGCAGCTCGTCTTAGCTTGCTTTCTGGCTGCAATGCTTACTTGTATTGTGACTTTATACCAAGGTAACCAAAAAAAGGAAAGCTCATGGTCTGTATGTACTTCATAACAACTATGTAGCTTGTTGAGGGAACTCGCCAGTGCAGGAAATGACCCATCATTGAATAGATTTAAACAGAAGATTAGGTTATTGTTTGGGAATGTCTTTGTAGCAGAAATGATGACATTTCATGTAGCATAGTTTAAGCAGGAAACCTGCAAGTACAGTGGATTACAGAGGTGAGCAAGTGTTGTCTCAATGCAGGGCCAAGGGGGAGACTTTCTGCCCCTGAGTCACAAATCAGAGGCCAGTTGTGGAGCTGGAATATTAGATGTGACAGGCTTTTATCAGAATGACAGGGCAGCAAGGCCACCACTGGGAATACAGTACTGCACACCAGACAGTTGCCTTTATTAGATATTCTGGCTAAGCAGTATTATTATTCTTTAATAAAGCAGGCTGGTTAATGGCACCTAGTCGGAAAGTTTATGCATAATTGCGTGTACATCCAGCTGGCCCCCAGGTGACTTGGACCTGCCTAGTGCTGGCAGCACCCAAACTTTACAGCTTCTATTCTGCAACTTCGGAAATGGTAAAATATGAGACAAATCCAACTAGCACAAGGAGCTCACAGATTTAATATAAAGCCTGAAACACTTGCAAGGAAGAAATGTTAACAATATTATTTCTTCGCTGATAAGATCCCCAAATCCCTTGCAGCTGAAAAATTACAGAGGATTTAAAAGACTTCATGCTCCAGGTTATAAATTGACAGTGAGCCAGTCACAGTGAGAAGTTCTGTCTTACAGGGACACTGAACCACTATTACTTCAAGCTTTCTAATTCTCTGCAACCTAAGTCTTGACAGATGACTGCAAAGAGAAGCCAGGAATGTCACTTGTTCCACCCCCTACCATGGTTTAGTTATTTACTTAAATGCTTCCTACACCATCCTCCCAGAGAGATGGAAGAATAATGAAAATGGAAATCTGTCTTGAAAACACAGTGAGCTCCTCCTGAGAATTGGCTTCACTGAAGCGCAAGGGTGATTCCTGAGGGGGAAAAACCATCTGGTTGCTACAATGATGGGGAAACCACAGAAAAGAGGGTGTCCTGCCTGCTGGGCTGCAGTAGCACGGACTTTGGGATAGGCAAGCAGCGAGTACAGTCAGCGCTACAGGCTGAAGACAGTCTAAAACTCAGCAGCCACTAAAGGACTCAGTCCTGTTAGAAGGTCGTGGTGCACCTCTTCTGCCCATTAGATCTTGTTCATTTATGTGGTGATGTTATCTAGATGAAAAGCAATCCTGCTCTGTTGTGGTGGTGGTGGTTTTATGAGTGCTAGTGCCAGAAGGAGGGGAAAACAAGAGCGCAAAGCCAGCAGCAAAGGAACAACCATGTCTGTTGGGGGTCACACAGGTGGATCTTAGTTCACTTTGTGCAACTGCACCGGTGGCGTTGCCTTAGAAGAAGGTATTTTCTCCCTGTTGGTTAGACTGTGACTTCTGAGTTGTGTCATTCAGTCAGACTGCACAGAACCCAAATGGCTTCGAGCTAACAATAAACAAATTTCACTGGTACTTTTATATTAATGGGCAAGATCTGTAGTAAAAGCAGAGGAAGTTTCTCGGAATAAGTATTTACTGTAGTTCACTCCCATGCAGGTTTCCTTTTCAGTTCATTCATTTCAAATCCCACTAAGTTTAATGATAGAACAAGTTTCTTAAAAGAAAAGATTCTTAAAAGAATCTTTGCAAATACACAGACTTAAAAATTCTTTTCAGGCCCTTTATGCTCTAAAATAACAGCACCCCCCCCCAGCAAATTAAATAGGTCCATCAACTCAACTGCAGACCCTAAGCAAGAGCTCAGGTGGAGGTAGGTTGGGTCATTACACTGCAATGAAAGCAGCTGGGCTGACTTGCACCAGCTGAGAATCTAGTGAGGTGCCTAGAAACGGCTTCCATAATTTAAGCAGTAGCTGAGATAAAAAAAAAAAAAAAAAGAAAATCACTTCCCTGGAGACAGCCTAGAAGCTCACGCTAGGATCATTTCTCGCTGTAAGTGCAGGGAGCTATTCTATACTGCATCTCAGCTGCAGTCCCTAAAACACAGCAAGATCTTCAGGCAAGGTCTCTGGTGTGTTGAGTCAACACATCAAAACTCAGGGGTATGTTCAAGAAAGCATAACTTAATGATGCAAAGTTGCTAAGTTCTTCATTTATGAAAAAGGGAATGCTAATTTAATGAGTGCATGTGTCTCATATACTTTCCTCCATGTTTTTTTTTTCCCCATTGCTAATGGTTACACTCTAACTGCCTTCTTAAGCTCATTCTTATTGAAAGTCCGTCAGGATGGTTTTATTCATAAATGTTTTGCAGTTTGCTGTTTCACATGTATATGGAAAACAAATCTAAGTCTCCCCTGAGGAAAATAAAAGCATTATTTTGTCTAAAATATTATTTTTCCACATGGATTACCACCCATGTGAAACAGCTCAGCTAACTCATGGTTTCAATACTTTCAGAAGGGCTTTCAGCACAGCCATAGGTTAGTGCTTTCCAGACCTTAATGAAGGCCTCTAAAGGAGTGCTTTGCACTAATGGCAAAGAGAAAACACCTGGGTCAACCACCTGAACTCTGTTAGTAGTTTCTGGAAGGCAGTGCTTCTGGTATGTGATATGAAGTTGGGTGTTGTAGCAGGATGGAAGTGCTAGAAACCCAGAGAGAAATGCTTAACCAGAAAGTCTTCTTATAAAGAAACATTTTCTCAAAGAAGTGTCTGTGCTATTCTTGGACTTAAAGTTCCTGTTTCCTGCTACTGGAGGTCTCAGATGAAAAAGTAGATGTTTGGGAGATGGATTTCTTACCTAGCTCTTCATCAGAGGTGAGTGAAATGTTAACTTGTAACCTTTACATACTGCCAGGTCTGTAGTTTATCACCAAAATTGGAAAGCTGAATTTGGAAGTGAGGGGCCAAGTACTGTTACCCTTTTAACTGCCTGTGTTATTTTTTTCTCATTTCCCTCAGCTTTTTTTCTGAAGTTTTTTTGGATTTTTTTTTTATCTTGAGAGTACAGGAGATAAAGTTACTTATGGATAATTCATGAACTAAAGACCAAATGTTTGGATTAAAGGTTTAAGACTTTTCTAAACAATTTAATGAAATGAGCAAATAATATATAGGTATTTTTCTTCCACATGCCAATCATTCTCAAACTATATTAGCATCTTAATTTTTTTTCACATGTTAATAGCATCTCATTATTCCATTAATGGTCTGCAGCAGGATTATCTGTATTTATTTTCCATTAGTGCTTATGCAGGTTGATATGCCTGAACAAGTATTAGAAAGTTAAGCTTCACCTTTCCTTGGAAACATGGGAGAACTGAAGCTTCTTATAGATGCTTTCTCAGTATGAATATTTAAATGTTCTAATTTTTAGTTGCTTTTTATTCCTGTAAACTTTATTCTTTTAATTTTCCAATCACTGAGTGATTGAGAAGTTAGTGAGAATAAGAGCTGCCCTGGTATCTAACAAGAATCCCCAGGACAAAGTTTTTGAAGTGATATGTACAAATACACTTCCACTGATCTCTGAGCTCAGTGTGCTTATACCAGTTAGAAACCTGGCTCCACAGCTCCTGTGAAGCTGTAAATATACTGCAAGAGCTCAGGATCTGATGAAGTTATCTTTATTAGTTATGTTTGCAGAATATTTCTATTAGGACAAGGTGAAATAAAGTCATTCAGTTTGACTTAGGTAATTAAAAATGGAATGTTTCTTAGTTTTCTTCTGCAGTTATTGCTGAATGGAATTCTAGCTTAGCAACAGCATAGCGTTTTCCCTTGTGAGCTCCTGAACGAGTGTTTAACAACACCAACAAGCTTCTAGAATAGGTGTGTGGATTGAAGTCAGTGTTATCTGCTTGAAAATATTATCTAAGCTGTGAAAGAATATCTATTCATAAATAATTGTGCTAACACATCGAGCACAAGGAGGTGGAGGTGTTGAATGTATCAGGTGTGACCATTTCAACTTGGCAATGCTAATTGATGCTTATAGATTGTCAGGCAAGGAACTCTGAGCAGTGGCTTGGTTTGTCCTGTTGTCACTAAAGCAAACTATCTTGTCACTTTAGAAAATAAAGGGCTGGTGGCTTTTCCAAGACTTTAAAATGATAAGGAAATATGATGTTTGATAAATGGTTTCCCTGCGTGTGGTTCCTGTTTTTTTTCATGCTTTTATCATTGTTACTTGCTGTCTTAGTTGTTTTTCCTCTCTATAATAAATCCTTTTATGTAATACAAATTAAAACATGTGCAAGGATTAAATTTCTCTTAAGCAAGTGCAAACTTAATCCAGAGAAAAGAGATGAGTTGGTTGATTTTCTCTTGGCTGTTTCTGTGTTTGGAGGAGGGTACTGCATCTTGGTTCATGAAGAAATCCCCTGCTTGAGGCAGGGACTGGTGCCAGTGTTGAACGTGCTGGCTAGTCCAAAGCAGTGCATTTCAGTAGTACCTTGGTAATTTTTACTGATTACAAATTCTTTGTGGGATTAAATCAGAATTGCTGCTTTGGAAATATGAAATCCTGTATGGGTAGGGACTGCCCTGCTAGAAATGTCTCTTGTCTTGTCTTGTATTGCAAGCATTGCAACAGGGAGAGAGACTTGCATGGGTTCACTGCTGGTTTTGCCCAAAGTGGAGGAAAGCTGGTGTTCTATGTTAAGAATCTTCAGCTGTTAAGTAGGTTTTCATCTTGATTTGCAAAAGTCTAAGACAGGTGATGTCCCTGTTGGTACTGGATCCTATGGGCTAGGTCTTTGAAAGAAAACTAATATATGTGATCAAGATGAGATGTCTTGCAGGTGAATCAAATTACTGGCTTTGAGCAAGAACACAGACTTTCAGGTGAGGGTTTCTTCAGTAAATTGGTCGCATATGGCTTATTTTCAGGCTTTTATAAAAATAGGTTCATGACTGGTAAGGATATGGTAGTACTATTATAGGAAGCCAGTAGAACACAGTACTTTTTCTATCTTAAAAAAGCTTTTTTTTTTTCCAGTTCCTCTGAAATATATCTCAGATTGGCCTTCTTTGCTCTCCCTGTGTTACACACTGCACTTCCTATCAAGCTAACTAGATAGTAATTTAGTTTGGGCTAGCTGATTTGTGGTATTTCTATTTTGCATGTTAGCTGTGAGGTTCCTGTGATGTCTAGGAAAAGCACACACCTTATTTATTTTGTGTATTAATGAAATGAAGCCTGGCATGAGGTCATCGGGTTTGACAAAAGTTTTATGATGGTTTAAGTTTGGTTTGCATTAGTCCCATGATATTCTTGGCACTGCGTTGAATGGAATTGGTTAAAGACATTTTTGTGGGGTTGTTTCGTTGTTTTGTTTTGTTTTTAAGGCCTTCTGTCCCATCAGGTTTGTAAAACAGTTTGTAGAATATTTGCACTCCAACCCGTCTAACCCCTATTAAACTTATGAATGTAGTTTAATATTTTTTTGGATTTCTTTCCAACTTCTGTAAAGCAAGTTCTATAGATTTTTATTTTTTTTGTCTACTGCTAGTCCTTCTGCTCCCATCTTGGCACTTGACCACATGAGTCGCTGTTTCCACCCCCCTCCACTTTACTGCTTCTGCTCACATCTCTCTCCAAAAATGGTTTGAAGACTTGGAGAAATGCATTTAAAATATGACTTTTGGCTCTAGCAGAGGAATAAAAAGTGATAGGAGACGGATGGAAAAAAAGACAAATATAACAGCCACAGAAAAGAATGTGCTCGTTCCTATTTAAGTCCCTAACCTTTGGTAACTTTTTTGAAGGAGTGGTCAGAATCACTGTTCTGAGAAAAGATTCACATTGACTCTGACCTTCTATGAGGCCTTTAAAGTTGAAGCTCGTCTCAGAATAACATCATAGATGTTTAAAATTAAACATTTATTTTAAAAGTGTGATCCAAGATGCTTTGACCTTTAGCTTAGAGTAGCCAAGTTGTGTCAGTAAACAAGTGATTGTAATAATGCAGCAGTCAAAGAAACCAAATCTGACAACAACCACAAAGCACCTTTTGATCTTAAATGTCGACTTTGTGCACTAAAGCTCCCTGTCCATGAGCTGTTAACATTGAGGTGCTTACAACATTTCTGTGCTACAAAACTCCCTCTGTAATCCCATAGAACATCAAGAATCCACCTGATGAATAATTCATTCTTTCACTAGGGCTTGGGCTAAAAGGTCTGAATTTGCTTTCTATATAAGAATATCAGTGCTGGATTGAGGCAAGTTGATGTATTTTCTGATATCTGCCATATTTCTAGTAATGTTTAGATCTAATCTGTAGCTAATTTGCCTCCAGAAAAGTGAGTACTTTGTTCCCTGCAACATTATATCAGCAAATACTTCAGAGCTTGCATTTTTGTGTGACCTTGACTTGTACTATAATTGTATGTAATATCTAATTAGAGGGCTAGCTCATTGGTTTGGTGGCGTCTACCTTTCAGAGCTATCTCTCCACCATGAAGGGTAGGTGATGTTCTAGTGCAACTTTTGACAGAATGGAAATAAATGTTTCTGTGGGAGGTGTTGGCTATGCCAGAATTTTTCAATGCCAATCTAGCAGTTTAACTAATGAACTGTTTTGCATGTCTAGTTTTTTTCCCAGTTTTGGTTCCTTCACCTGCCTACTTATCTGTAGGTGTTTTGCTGGGGTATCTGGAACATGTCAAAAATGAAGCTACATCAAAACAAATTGTGTTGTGAAAAGTTGCAATATTTTGTTTCATACTGAGTCAGGTTATAAAGTCATCTTCTGAATGCTGATTTTCTTTACTTTTAAAATAATAGAACTGCAAAACCTATCCTACAAGTCAGTACTTCCTGTATCTAAGAACGGTTTCAAAGAGAGATGGCAAAATAGAAATGCATGATAGAGCTACCAAAGGTGGTTCTTAAACTGTGATAGAGTAAGACAGTAGAAATAAAAATGTATTCAACATAGAAATTAAGAAAAGTACTTTCCTAAAACAATATTGGCACTCTTGTCACCACATACGCATCAGCCAAGCCGCTGTTTTCAACAATATCTAAAGGATCTGATGTTAGATTTGCCCCTCTCCCAGCTGAATTCGTAAGGCAGGTAAACTTCCTCACTACCCCCTGATAGGAAGGCATACTAGAAAGTACCCAGGAAAACAGCTATAACTCTATTCCCTTGGTGCAACATTTGAATAACTCTTCTTGACTGCACTAGAAAACAATCAAATCTATCGTACACTTCAAAAGCACTCACCATGTAGCTTTCCAGTGTTCTTTTTTTTTTTTTTGCAGTGTCAGTAATCAGTTGCACCACAATTTTATTGGACCATTTTACCTTTCTCTTTCTTTGGCTCTGTTTTACATTACCACATCACATTTACTGAGAGATGATTTTTATCCATCAGTTTGCAGAAGGTCCTGCACAAGTTGTAAATAAAGAGCAGGCTACAGGGTGTTGTGGAATAATTCTACCTTTACCTCCCGAGTAAGGAAGCCAACCTAATTAATGACTTCCCTCCAACCGGAGAGGTGCAGAATAGTAATTTGGATACTGGCAAGCCAGGGATTTATTGTCAATTCAGGAGACTGTGAGTGCCAACTCGGCAGTTCTCTGCATCTCAACTTACAACTGGGATCAATACTGCACTTGCAGCTTCCACTTGTATATTTTATTTATGGAGCACATATTTTGAAACTTTTCCCCCTTGTTGTTTTTAAAGAGTTACTGCCACTACCTTCTTTGATTTAGGCTAGCCAGAATTTATTTTGCCTTCTTTTGAAAGTGGAACAACAACCACAAGTGATAACGGGATGTGCATTCAGGTACGCGTGTATCTTTCCTTGGGTGCCGTTAGAGGTAACAGGACATGTAAATCTGTCCATTTGAATCTCATTTAACTTGTCCTTCAACCTCCCCTGGCCGTGCTGTTGTCATGAGCACATATCATGGCCGGTTGAAAGGAATAAAGTCTTTGATATGTGTGAGAGTTATGCTCTAGATATATCTGGAAAATTCCAGTGAGTTTTCTATGGGTGACTACAATCGATGGTACCTTGAAACCAAGGTCACAGATCTGAACAACATTTTCTTCTGCAGTTGAGGTCAGCATCTCTAGTCAAATACTCCAGCTCTTCCCCTGATGTGCTGAGGCTTAGGGGTTATGCTTGACACTGTATTTACTGGGGAACTATACATTAGATGATGGCTAAAATAAGCAGCACTACTTCCAAATCCTCATGTGCATTTTGTGTTTGTGTATATATGTGCAAACAGAGATATGCTTTGGGTAGACACTGGAGGTATCCAGTGCTCTTTTTGAAGTACAGATATGATATCACAGTAAAAAAAGTGTAGTTAGTTACTCTAATGGGCAAAGGGATGAGATAATGCTTTTTTATTTTTTTCCAGCATAAAAATCCCTGGTTAATTATGTATAGGCAATGGGAAAACCAGGGAATTTTAATGTCTTTTTAATAGTTGTCACACACCAAGAAGTAAACCCTATTATTCTGCCTGTCTGATCTGTTGCCTTCTCTGATGGTTTGCCAATGCAAGGTGAAAGTTGATGTACCACATACAGGAAGATCAGGTAACAACTACCTGGGCCCGATAAGGATTGACTATAGTCTTCCAGTGATTCGGAGGAGCATGTTCTCTGAGGAGCAGAGTCCCAGCTACCAAACTTGTTTCATGTTTACTGCTGAGCAGACATAAAAATGATTCAATGTGGACTAAACTTCAGGCAGTAGGACAGAAATGAACCTGTAAACCAGTCCATTATTAGTTCTCTTTACACTCGCATAATAACTTGAAGGACCTAAAATTATTTAACGGTACCTCTGTTTTCCACTTCTCAACCTTAATTTTGCCTTAAAAAAAGAGAGTAAGCGATAACGATCTAATTAACTGTTTTGCAGAAAGGTTTCTTTCATTTTAGTTACTTTACCATAGTGCATCTTTGTGGGGGTTTGTATTCCCTGGCTATTGTTCTCTACTAAATACCTGTGGATTTTTTTTTTTGACTAGGCAAAGAATAATAACAACTGAACAAAATGGAAATCAGGCAGGTACATTTTTCATCCTTTGCAGTAAATGCATTCACATCTTCTGGATTTTGTGCTTTACTTGTGACAATGCATATGTTTAGGCTAGTCACAATATCCCTGAATCTCAGGGCTTCCAGAAAAAGGGCTCAAAAATTTTAATTAAATTCCTCTTTTTACCACCAAACAAAATAGTCTGACTCCCTCTCCCCAGCCATGGGGTATTTTTTGGTTTTCTGTTCTATAAACCACAGGCTATCAGCTTAGCTGTTGCCTAAAAGGTAATGTGATGGAAGCCTGGCTATAGATTTGATATATTGCAGGAAGGCTGCATTCATGAATTGTGAATAAGAGCAACAATTTTCCAAATATATATTGTCAAAGCTGTTTTCTCTCCAATAACATTGCACATAAAATGTTACAAGTGTAATGGCTATTTTACTTGCAGTTAAAAAGTGCATACGATTGTAATATATCAACAGTTGTTAAAATGACATCTGGGAATATATGAAGGTTTTTTCTTATCCTATTTCAGACTTCTTTACTACTGGTATTTCCTGTTAAACATATTAGTACTAAAGAATTACTAGAAAGAGAACAGCACCTACGTACATATATTTGTGTGTAGATATATATACACCCACCCACCCCTATACATCTATGTATCCCATATGTATTTATTCCTGGTAGGCTTTAGTGTCTGTATTTAATGTAAATTACTGTCTATTGAACATCACCGGAATCTCTCAGTAGTTCAGATCATGGACCTCACTGTATACTTCCATGTGCATCTGTCAAATACCAAGTGACCATAGCTGGCCTGCGGCCATTCTGAATAACTGCTTCTTTACAAACCTCTTGGAGTTAAGTGGTTGCTTCTCCAAAGATCACAAAGCTGTAGGGATGGTTTTCATTGAACTCATCCAGTAAAGTCAATTGCATGAAATCTAGTTCTTCAACTGCACTTCAAAGATATTCCAATACAGGTCGTTAAAAGCTCTAAAGGTCTGACAAAGAAATACAAAACCATTTACAAAGAAGGATTTCCCGTTGTAAGCGGACAGCATGCAATCCTTGATCGGTTGAGAAGTGCAAAGCTTTCCTTTTGTTGAGGCCAGGATTTCATCAACAGCATGGGATTTTTGACAAGTTCTTATAACAGATATTGAAGTCTTATATAAGGATGCCAGTGTTGAAAATCCTTCTTAACATGCTGTGTGTATTGCACACAGAGCTTCAAGTTGCTTCTGCCCGTCCTTGAATATGTAATTGCTTAAATTTAATGCCCTGTTTCTACAGCTTCTCCTTGATGTCACATAGGAATCTGTACTTGCAGAATACACTGCAGAGTTATCTACCTTTGCTCTGGACCAAGGTTTCAGAAGGCAAATCCTTGAGAGTAGGAAATGGCATTTATTCATTCAGAAATCTGTAAAGCTCCTCTCCTTAGCTCTAGGACTAGTGTCTGACACTAAGAAATGTGGTCAGGGACTATTGTCTATTTGGAAGATGTTTCTCCAAACTTGCCCTGCTTGACCAGCAATCCTGGGCTAGCAAGCACAGTTTCTTGCATAAGATGACTGCAGGTCCCTTCTGTGCTCCAGGATGGAAATGCAACTGAGCTTCCATGATCAACCTTATTTCAAACCCTAGAAATGAGGAAGCTGAAAGCATGAGCCCGTTGTGAAAGTTAATAGAGTTGAATTTTCCTACTTAGGCTGAAGTGGCTGCTTTGTCCTGCTGCCTGCATTTCCTGAGCGCTTTGATGCTGCAGCTTGTGCTTCATTAAGCTCTATTCTGACCTGGTTACTTCTTCAGGTTCAATGTTTGATCAGTGAGTCATTAAATACTATAAGTCAGAATTTGGAAAATGTTCACAGTACACGTGATCTACCTTTGTCAGGGGCAGGACAGAGAGAATGGGAGTTTCTAAAAATCAAATCTAGCCAAATCTTTTACAACACAATGTCATCCAGTATTTGTGGATTGAAATTACTAATCTAAGGACATTGTTATTACATCTCTAATATGATATTTGACAGTAAGTTGTAAGTAGACCTTTATACTTTGGTGAGTGCCATTTCTAGCTGTGTTGAGCTGGAGAAGTTGACTTTCACAGAATTCAGCCCTCTTAAGAGGGGAGAAGAAGAGGTTGACATAATGCTGAGTGATATGCCATAAGACAGTTTATCACCGACAGCATTCTTGAGCTTTAATTGTTCTTCTCCTCTGCTCTTTTCTTCTCCCTCTCTTCTCCCCATTTGGCCCGGAATCAGTTTTCCTCAAAATAGTTTAGTACCAGCCTTTTCTAATATAATCATGCTGAAATTATGGAAAAACTGAACAAAGCTATTATCAAAGGCCTGTGAGCTTTTTTCTCCTGAGCAGACTATGGGCTACTTTTGATAAAGTGACACGTGCTTCTGTGAAAGGAGAAGTTGCTGTTGTTTTGTGTGATGTTATTTTAATGGTGCCGCTTAAAAGTTAAGCTCTGTTGCTGAAGCCCGAGCTGTGAACAGCATATCCTATGCTCCAATATGTCTACCAAAGATGTTCCTCTTGGGAAGCAGTCAGTGGTTAACCTTGAACAGTGCTTGTTTAAACTGTAGCTGGCAAGCTCAAGAAAAACAGTCCACTGAAGCCAAATGTAATAAAACCAAATGTGTGCAGATGCTGACCAACGTGCATGGTGGCATGTAACTTAATGCATGTAGTTTTGATCGGTAAATATTCCTCTGCCCCTGCTTTCTGTGGTGAAGGGAAAGGAGGAGGCTCTGACAAGATCCGAGGTGCTGTGCGCCTGATTTATCCTGCTGAGCAGCAGTGGCATCTTGTGCAGCACTCTCTTTCATTAGTGGGGCAGTGTTTTAGAGCAGGGGAGCGAGGGAGCGCTCTAACAAATGTGACTAAGGTGAGAGAGAAGAGTCTATGCTCTCTGATTATTCAAATGCTATTTCGTCTTCCTAAATAGCCAAGGGCTTTTTCTGGATCCTTGGTGGTTGCTTTGTTGTCCACATTGTCTGTTTCTCCCATTATGTTACAGTCAGTGAATGTTTCCCCACAATCAGTCCAAACAAAATTGCTTGGACCTATCTGCTTGGTTTTCTTACTTCAGTGGGAATACGAAGGGCAAAATCTGGATGCTAGTGGGTTGGATAGTGAGCATTAATAAAACGCACAGAGTGCCAGCTCAGGTCACAGAAGCCTCTGGCAAGGGAAAGAGTATCTTGCTTTGCTGTAGGGGTAGTTGCTGCCTTGGAGAGAAAAATACATACAGTAATAAGCATTCTGAAAAGTAGTTCAGAGGCCTCATTTTCATGCAAGTAACACAAGAGCATTGTTTGTTTGTCATTGTATTGAAAAAAAGAATAGAAGACACTTGTTCCTGGGCAATTGAGAGGCAATAGGTAATTTGTGGAGGTGACAGAAGAATTGATTCAAGTGAAGCTATGCAAGAGGGGAGCAGGAGAGAAGATGCCTCAAACTGGCAAACAGCAGAGGAAGTGAAATAAAGGGTTATAGCTGGATGTGGCAGGACGTCCATTGGCTTTGTAATTCTGCATAGCAGTCTCCTTCCCTGACCACCCTCTAGCAGTTAGTATTGATTGTCTGGCTACCTGCAGAAATGTCTTACTTGCTCATAGCATCAGTGCTTCCCAGCATTTAGTAATGACGGAAAAAACACAATCTGTCTATTTAATTGTGTCTTAGAAGCTGAAGATAAATGTCAAAAGTTCAAAGGATCAGTCATTTAGGTCTGTTTGTCTCTTCTTTATTCTGCTGTTTCTCTAAAGAAAAAGATTTTCCAAGTCTCATGGCAGTGTGCATTCTCACTTGCTTGATGAAAAAGTTGAGATGTTCATGGGGTCTTATATATCATGCACTATCTTTTGTTGAATATCTGAGAATTTAGTGTGATTTATGCTTTCATGTATGGATGCCTTGCAAGGCCACAGGTCTCGTCTTAAAGGTCAGCTATGCTCACTTGCTTCAGTCCTTTCCCCCAGTCCAAGCTCTGAAAACATGCCCATCTTTTCCTCATGAAAACTGTTATTTATTTATTTATTCCAGTGTACTAAAAGATGAAAGCTGCAACCAAAAAAGGAATACTTCAGTATCCTTCTTAATGTTAGTGCTTAAAGTGACAGAAGGTCCAGGCAGCAGGGGCTGAGGGGAGTGGGTGTGAAATTGATGGTAATTCAATCCCCTCCCTGTATTGTACGAAAGACATTTTAATTTTACAAGAACCAGCTTCATAAAAAGGAGGAAAATGTTTGAGTAGCTAAGGGACATAAAATCATTCTGCCCATAACCAGGAGGCAAAACAGAGTTGAGTTGGACATTTCCATGGGGAATACTTCCAGCAGTAGCAAATAGTGCCAGGAAAAATAGCCACAACAAATCCAAAAGTAAGTTCTGGTCAAAAAGGAGTAAGCACATACTTATGATTGAGTGCACATCCCCGGGGAAGATGTGCTTGGGAAAGCACAGGAATGGCAGATAAATACCAGAGGAGGATGTAAGGTACGTGAGGAAATTGTGATGCTGAGCTAGCAGAAAAGAAGATAGAACTAAATATAACTGGGTACAGATATGATGCTGATGCTCTTATTTTACATATTTCATAGGCATCACATAGGGAAATAACACACAGTGGGATAACTGCTGAGTATTTGACTGTCTTGCATTGCATCTTGCTCACACAAAAAGTCCTACAGTCTGCAGGTAAGGGCTGTGCAAAGGGAATAACAATTGCAGGAGACATAGCTTGTACTTATGCACCTGGCCCATAAACAGCTGCTTCCTGAGAGGGAAGGAATAGAGCCATAAACCCAAATTATCTTTCCTTACTCTTTCTTTAAGTTTTGGTGAGGCTTGAATCAAAAGGTACTCTTGCTTCCCTATAAATCCCAATGACTTCAGTTTAGTATGCATAGGTGAAAGAGAGTGGATCTGCCAGTACTCCTGTCTGTCTTCTGTTCTCTAGCTTCCCTCAGGTGGTAATTTTTAATGTTTGGAACAACTGCTTCTGCATAACCTGTGCTATTTTTGACAGGTCCAGATGGTGGCTAAGATGACTTTATCTTGATGGGGCCACAGGAGCTTTAAAGTCCACTGTAATAACCCTCTGGTTGGCAGGAAAGATGCTCTGGTGGTGCCTCTTCATTGCTGAATGCTTTGAGTTTCTTGCTCCATCAAGATCACAACAGGTTCAACCCCTCCGCAGTGGGGGGGCTCGGAGGCGGTGTGTGATGACCTCTAACTGTTTTCTTTTGCCAAGTGTTTTCTTTTGCACCCTGTTTTCAGTCAAGGTGATGGAGTAGGTAGAGTTGGTAAGGAACTCTCTGAATAATTTCCTTTTTGACAGAGTCTTTCTAGGCAGTAAAAGTGGAGTAGTAAGAGTGGGGAGAGTGGAGAACTGCCTTGCTCTGTGGGAGGAGAGGGCAGGGTGAAGATAAAAGAGCATCTTCAGCCCCTCGTAGCCATGCACAAGGCCCTGCAGCACATGAACCATCTCAGGGCTGTACAGCAGAAAGTAATGTTGGCTTTTGCAGGTTTTCTGGGGGGAGAACTTCCTTACTCTGGGGGACTTCTTGAAAGGATGCTAATTAATTGAAAGGTGAGTTTACCAGCACTATCCACCAAAGGAGCTGTTGTACTGTTTCCCCTCTCCCTATATGTTTATTTTTTCTGCTAGATCACTGCAGGCTTCTTGACTATTAAAGCAGCAGTTTGGTAATGATATGATATTGTGCCTGAGCTAGAGAGCAGTAAATTGGCAGCATCAGCATTCTTAGTCCCTAGCTTAGACTGCTGTACGGAGTAGATGAAGTCAACATTAATGTCATAAAAATATTACAAATGCACATTTTTTGGAACTGTACCATCACCCTGATACTAACTCCTTTTCCTTGCTCTACTGGCAGGTGGCTGCATGGCAGCACTCAAATATTCATTTTGATATCTTTTCTCACGAAGCCTTTTTTAACATCAAGGATTCTTTTTCTGACACATGCTCAGATTCCAGATTACTGCCTTAATCCTTTCCTTTATCATTCTTGAGTGCTAGAGATTGACTAACAGCCACTCTGAGAGATTTGGCCACCAGGGACCAGGATTAATAGAATCATACTGGTAGGAAGTTCTACTGTGCTCTGGAGGCTGAATATCTCTCAGTCTTTTTAGCACAATGTGACAAAGAAGCTAAAGCAGGACATGTCTATTAATTGAGATTGGTCTTGATTTTTCACGTTCACTTGTGTGTTTTTAACATTAACTACTATGGAGCAAAGGCATTTCAAGATAAATTCTTCTCAAAGTTCCCCTGAGTTCTTGCTCGATGGGAAGTTTGAGCTCTGGGAAAAAAAAGCCAGGGAGATGAGCAAAAGCATCTGAATTGGACTGAAGTTTGGTTGGCAGAGGTCTGCATTAGGTTATGGAGCAAGTACTGTTCAAGGTGGGGTTTGGATTGGTTGCTTGTTTTCAGGACTCGACAAACTCTGGTGTAGAGATACTTACTTAAGGTCAGCTGTGGGAAGAGGAGGACAGGGAAGAATTTTTCAAACCTCTCTTCTGTTGCAAGGAGCATTGTGATAAAAATACCGAGTGTGAAATTGATAATTTTGATAGATTTCTGAATGGGAGAGAAAGGCTTTTCAGTCTTCTAGTTTAATGGATGACTGAGGAGTCCTGGTATGAAACTGATACTGGTAATGCACAAAAGATGAGGACAGGCAAAGAGAACTTTCTTCAGGGTGGTTTGTTGGTTTTGGTTTTCTTTTAAGGAAAAAACCTAGCAGTTCAGTTAAATGATCTTCAAAATATTAATTTGAAGTGGTCCTGGCTGTGGCAAGAAATACAGGCTCCAGCTAACTGATGCTTACAGCACTGTTTGGTAAAAGTTTGGGTGCTTCAGGTGAAGGGATGATTCAACTTCTTTTCTTATCCACTTCTCCAAAGCATCTACCATTTGCTGGTAATAGAAAAAAGTTCCTGGGTTTTATGAATCTTCTAAGCAGCTATACAGGAGAAGACTCTTATAATATTGGAAACAAATTATTTTTCTGTCACTTTTTCCTCCTTTGGGTATATGTGGGGATTCATTCCATCCTCTTTTCCCCCTTTTCCATTTTTATAGTGGAAGGAGAAAAAAAGGGCAAGGAAGATAACACATCTTAAGAAATGAAACAATTTTAAAGCTTTCCATGGGAAAATATTTAGTTTTCATCTTCCTATGAGTAAGGGACTGAGCTGATAGGATGAGCCAGCTTCCTTACTTTACTCAGAATCCCTGTCATGGGATCAGGAGCTAATGATTCTTCTTCACCTATTGAGATAGTGGCATATTCTATTTACTGTTGTCCCTTGTACAGCTAGGGCAGAAGGGGTTGAGAAAGGATGGGATAATCTCCTGGAAGGCAACATTTAACACCTGTCTAGCAGGAGATAATTGCTGCATTCCTGGGGGATTAACACAGTGAAACTTTATTATAGTGTAGTGAAACCATACCCAGCTATCTCTCACCAGAAGGATGTCAGGCTATTTTGTTGCAGAAGACACCGAGAATGAAAGATGCATGAATAAAGTGTGTTTGTGCAGACAAAATGTAGTTTGCACCGTCTTCTCTGCTTCAAAACCGGATAAAGGTTTGTCTCACTGCTGTCCTACTTCAGAACTGCTTGAGGAAAACGTGTCTGTATTGCAGTCAGAGGAGTGATGTATGGGAGGCACAACTATCTGTCATCTAGCTTGCTGAGCAACGAAAGCAGCGGTTCGTAGCAGTGTGGCTTTTGGATAGGTAGCCCAAACAAGCAACCTCAATCAGAAGTCTGGGTTGTTGCGCCTGTGTTGCTTTCTACAGGGAAAGCAAAGTTAAGAAGGGCTTGGGAACATTTTGCTACTTCTCTGGCCAGTTCCTGCTGACATCCTTGGGGATTTGTTGATACAGTGAGCTACAGACCGGTGTACCTGAGCCCCTTGGGAAAAATGACTTTTCATCATCTCTATCCAGAGTAGTATCCTGGCTGTGTCTCTTACTTCTGCAATGTAGACACAGCTTGCCATTTTTCCACCGACTGTCCTACTTTTCAGTGGTACCCTTTAACGTGTATTGATCCTTGTGGTTTATAAATAAAAATAATTCTTTTAAAATACTGAGAAACTTGACATCTGATGCTGTAGATTAGAGGGTGTTTGTGCATTTTTGGTAATTGTACTTTGCCTAAAGCTGGATCCTCAGCATCGAGTTTGAATTGTGTTAGATGAGACACTAGGAAGCAAATAAAACCTACAAAAGAGAAAGGAAAAAAAGATGAAAATTTAGCAAAGAGAAATTGAGGAATCTGCATATACTCTGTAACCTACAAATGTGCTTTGCTAGCTGTTCTGGATGCCGCTTCCTTGCATGAGTAGGAAGAACAAGTTTATAGCTTCCTAATTCTACTGTTCATTTGAGTCCATTCTGCAGACGGATTATAAAATGATGCATTACTTTTTCTGTAAGTCTGATCATAGAATTGCATCACTTGTTACTACACGGCACACAGGGTTTAAGTCTTCTGGGGAATGCTGAGATCTTGGTCTGGTTATTTAATCGTACTGTGATATAAAGGAAAAGATTTTGTAATTTTACTGTTTGTCCTATAACTTCTTAATGCTTTAGAAGTGGGTGCCCAAAATGAGAAACTACTGAAAACCTTGCTTTGCAGCTCTCGTATTGTGCTGGAGCGCTGCTTGAACAACCAAAGGTGTTATTTTTGACACTTAATTTGCAGTACATAACTCTTTTAAGAACAGATTTGATTTCATCTACTTAATGACCTTCACTACACGTAACAATCTGTGAACTGAAAGTTACTGTGATAGCAGCAGAATTCCAGGGGAGAGGAAAAATTATTTACTAGTTTTCTGAAGAATAAGCCCAGAGCAACACAATATTTCATGTGCAGCATTTTAATTTAGTGGTGAAACAAACTCTGATAAGACTTACCGTTACCATGTCACTGTGTGACCACCGTCCATACGGAGCACTAATAGGACTGTGTAAGAGTAGTGTCCTTGACCTGCTAAAAGAAACACATGAATCGAATTTCCACATTAATTGGCTCTGCGAGGAGCAGGGAGTTGGACTCGATGATCCTTAGGGTTCCCTTCCAACTTAAGCTGTTCTGTGATTTTTATGGTGTTAACTGGCTAATTGCAATGGGAGAAGGCAGTCTAGTTTTGTGGGCTTTATCCTGAGATTGATCTGCCATTTATTTTTCATTATACACAGGCTTGTATCATTTTGTAGTGATCCTTGTTGATTGAAGTTATAGTCTTTGAAATAGAACTAAAAATCTGAACAGAAATACCTTGGATGTATTTGATAATGTGTATCTATCGTTTCTAATGCCATCTCAAATGAAATTGCAACGTCTTGAAAATGTCTCAGGATTAATAATTCTACATAATTTTCTGGGATCCTTCAAAAATTATTTTACAACTAGCTGAAGTTTTGGGAATTACCGCTTTAGCAGGCAAGATGAGTCATGACCCAACATACTATCATGGCCTGCAAACACCTGACATCAGAATAAAGATTTAATTGCAGCGGGGAGGCGAAAAATGAACTGTTTGTGTTACAGTGGCTTTCCTGTCACAGAGTGTGAATGGTGTTAATAGCGAGGGGACCATAACTACCAAAGGTGTTCTCAGCTAATGGGTCCTACTCTGCATTTGTAATAGGCAAGGTATATGCAATAGAAATTGCTTATTGCATGACTAAATAGAGCTTCTCTAAATGTGTCAGCCTATTTTCTTGTTATCACATGGGCATAAACGGAGAAAAGCCTTCTGCCTTTCCATGCTTTGAATATCTTGGCTCTTTTTTTTTTAATCACGCCTTCTATCATGTTGGAAACATTCAGCACCAACACTAATTTCCTGTGAAACCAAATGATCAGAAAATAGTGAATGATCTAGTAATCAGAATCAGCAAGTGGAGTTTAATTCATTTGCCTGTAGAGTGCTTGCCAACACTGTCATGTAGAGCTCACTGCTGTTCCAAGAGCCACTTGTGCTTATGATAATTAGAGTTCCAATGATCTGGAACTGCTTGATTCAGCTAAAGTTTTGGCAGGTGGTTGACACACTGAAGCATATTTAAACACTGTGCTAGCCTTGGAAAAGTCACTTCAAATTACTTGCATGTCTGTAATACTGTTACAGTAATCAAAAAAAAAAGGACAATCTATCAGCTATGGTTGTGTCATTGTCATTTTCTGTCACATAAAACACACAAATTACTGATTTTGGGGAATAAATGAATTGGGGAAGTTAAATGGGTTAGTTGCATTTAAAACTTTACTATTGTAAATTAAATTGTTCTTTCTTTATTTTGATACATGATAACTGATATGCACTTAGCACTCTTAAGGGTAAGCCTTCATAACTGGAATTGTGCCTTATGAGCAAGTCTAGATGTGGAATTGCCAAAAAACAGATGAAATGTATATACTTCCTCTTCTAATACTAAAAACAAAAAAGCCATGAAAAGCTCATAATAAATCCTTTATTTCATTTTTGAACCTCAAATTTGAAAAGCCTTCTTAATCAGAAACTGTCAAGTTTGCCACCAGATGTCAGTTAAGACCAAAGGAACTACTTTTTTCCTAGGCTGCTAAACCCAAGGCTATATTGATATTTTGTTTTGGTTTGTTTTTTACCTGAACATTAGAATATCTTCTAAATGAAGTATGGGACAATGTATTTTTTTCGTACAATCACGGACCATTCTGTTAGATGATTTTGCCACTGTGTCTGGGTAAGGTGGTCTCACACAAGCTTTGAGGTTTTGCTTGATCTTTTACTGTTTGTTTTGTGAGGTTTTTGTGCTAGTTTGGGGAAAAAAATGAATGCAGAACTATTGTTCTTAATGTGCACCTCAGAACACACCAAAGTTTTGCCTGGGGAACTTAGGCTTCGGCCATGATGAATTTCACATATAGTTTAGGAGTTCAATAGACATGAACTCACTATCTGCTCCAAGTTCCTGGAAATCGGTGTTCAGATGGTAATGTTTGGGCTCTTTGTGTTCAGATTTCATATCCCAGGATTAAAGAAATTGTTTACATGGCAAGGCAATGTAGTGGGTGAAACACACTGCAGTGAGAGCACAGCAAAGTGTATTTGTATAGGAGAGAAACGTTGGTGCCAGTTATGCAGGAGTAGTTGGCACAAGATGCAGAAAGGGGAGGAAACAGTTGGAAAGGAACTGAGCTGACTGATGGCTTTTTACTGATAGCTCACTGGCTCTTTTGACATGTTCATAAGCTTTTCTTTTGTTATCGCGTGGAGTATTGCATAAAAATGGCTGCTAACAACTTCTATTGACTTAAGAATTGGGGCTTTCAGCCTTAAAGGATCTATCTCTCTCTTTGTAAAATTTTGTACAGCATTCCTTGTGATTAATTCTACTATGTGAAATCATGGTGCTGCTTCATTTGCTGTCAACAGCCTTTTGTGATATGTTGTTTACTTGTCACAAGTTCTCTGGAGGGAGAGAACTCCAAGTGCTTTGCATTTCTCATCCAATTCATTTGTTAGTAGCAGTAGATGTTTATTTAGGAGAACGATAGACAGAAAAGAAAATGAAATAAGCTTTGTGGGTTTTTTGGTTTTGTTTTGGAGGGTTTTTATGCTGAGTTTTTTGATTGGATTTTTGTTGTTGTTATTTTATTTTAAACTCTCAAAACCCAACACTAAGCCAAAGCGAAAGCAACTCACATTACTACATTTCCACCAAGAAGAAAAAATTACAGGCAGTTTTTTATAAATGTTGAACTGCTGAAAGCAGTACTGCTTTTTAGCAGTACAAATAAAAACTTGCTATGCAAAAATGCTTGTTTTGTGTTTTTTAATATTTGAATCATGATGTAGTGTCTGCTTTGCAAACAGTGCTGTCCACTTGCTTTCTTCCAGTAAGAATGTTTCTTGCACCCATTAGCAATATATCTTTAGTAAAAAACCTGTCCTGATCTACTAATCATGATGAGCCACCTTGTAGAAGTGACCACTGCAAACATCATGTTGCATTGTTCCGGCAATATTCATTAAATACTAATTGGCACGAGCTTATAAACACGTTCTGGCTATGTGAGAAGTCTGCACCCAATTCTGCTACAATGCAAAGCTTTGCAAAGCAACATGTCTTGCACCTGTCTGTAACTAGGACGTTGTTAAATAGTTATTATAGGTTATAGCAAGAGGTACTGCTTTTCCAGAATTAACTGTCTGGAAAAATTAGAAGTTCAGAAAAGAGCTCTGTGAATGACTCTGAGACTCAAGTCCTAATGTTCAGTCTTTGCTTTATGAAGAGATGTTTGGGGAAGAGACATCTGACAGTAAACAGTTTGTTAATCTTTGCTGGAAAACGTATGATGAGATCTAGTGACTGGGTCTGGAAGTAGATAAAATCAGACGTATTTCAAAATGGATGACTTTCTAAAGGCTGTGTTAAAGCTGCAGCAGAGGTGAAGTGCGTGATGCAGAAGTTATCTGAAGGTTCTTGAGCTGTGTCTAGTTAGAGGACTGAAAGAGTTCCTCCTATGGTTTAAATATCAGTGAAAAAAGCTTGAAGTAAATCAGTTCAGTGTTTTAAGGACCGATAGCTGTTCTTCTGCAGTGGAGAAGCCCAAGGCTCTGGGCTTCTGGATTCAGTTCCTGTTTTGCTACAGACTCTCTGGTGATGTTGGACAGATTCTCTGCTGTGCTTCAGACTCTTCTCTGTAAACTAAGCATAATGTCATCTCTTGGATGTCAGGCTGTGGATTAATTGCGGGGGTTGGATACAGCAACACCAGTGCTGACTCTTTAGGACCCAGTTTTCCTTGGGAAGTAACACAGCCTCCCATGTGCAGTGTGTTATTTGCCGTATAAACTTAATAAACTTAGATGCTTAAGTCGGTGGTGATGTGGGAATCGCGCTTTGCCAGACTCGTCAGTGATGCCGATCTTCTCCCTTTTCTCCACTCTGCCCTCCCTGTGTGTCTTTCTACTCAGATTTTTGCATTGTCGGTGTTTTCCCTTTGTCTAACCCTTTGTCCTAACCCTTCCCTCCCTTGCTGGCCTGGATAATAATAGAGCGTTGACAGAGATGTGAAGTTAACTACAGCGAAGGTTGTGAAGTACTTACACAGCTTCTATTGTGATAGTGTGTAAGTACCTGAGAGTGAGAGATAGATACACACAGGCACAAGACCTCATGACATACGTACTTATTCTTGGTATCAGTAACATCTAAGCTTCACTCTTTACAAAGCCTGGTTGTATAGCACAGTAGCTTCCTCTGCCTTTTATCCATTCTGACTCTAGTACTCCCTGAAAAAGAAGTCACTTGTTCTATGTCAGTGTCGTACCCCCAAAGGAAGAAAATGTAAATCACATTTCAGTCTTTTCAGTAATAACATAAGAGTTGGCTGGTAAGAGGCTGAAATGACGTTTGAAAATGGGTTTTATGTAGATGTTTGTGATTATTTTTGTGCACAAAACTGTCAGGGTCCACGTTACATGAACTGATTTATAATTTTGCAAATAAAGCACCAGTGTGCTTCCCAATGTACAGAAAGAAGGCTGAAATCTTGTCTCCTACAGTGATTCGTCTCAGCCTTAACATTCAAACTCAAATGCATACAAGCCATTCTATGCACTCAGTGCAACAAAACTGGAAGAGAAATGTGCATGTAGGAAGTTGCATATGCACAAATAGTCTGAACCAGATGTCTTTGAATATTCAGCCCTTAATGTGTAACATTTAATCACTAAATACTGAGTTCAAATAGAGCTCTTTTGATGATGATGATGAAATGATTAAGTGGTCTGAAATGTAGTTCAGAGCCTCTCTCTGGGGAGTCTTACTTTGCAAAATTTGGCAAGGTGGCCTCATAGAGCAACAGAATCAGAAATGGCAATTGTAATTGAAGTCTTCAATTACATTTCCTGCTTTATTACAAGGTAACGATCTTTTGGTTGGGTGTTTATTCCTCTGAATTTTGGTAGTCCTGAGAACGTATATAGGCTTCTTGAGAGCTCTTGGCTTTCTGAACATAATTGCAATGGACGAGTACAAAGAAAAAATGAGTCCCTTCCAGAAATAACTGTAGTGCTTTGCAAGCCTTTTCAAAGTCCTGTCAGGCCTTGTCGGGCATGCTAGAAGTTTACTCAAATGTAAACTTCAAGTTTCACTTGATGTTAAGGGAAGATTCGAGCAAATGGAATGGTGCAGCTGTAAAGAATGGTGTGTGCTCAGGCTCTTCAACCCTCACAGTATAAACCATGTCTTAATTCATGAGGAAAACGTGGAAGGAGACTAAACCAGCTAAGCTATTTCTTAGTGAGACCATTTGTTCTTGTAAAAGGTTAACACTACCATTGTCTTTGTCAACGCAAAGGAACACAGAAGGGCCACTGGAAGGATGTGTGATTTACCAAGAAGGGACAGGAAGAGTGGAGACAATAACTCATACTGAGCATCAAGAAGACATTGCAGCCTGGCCACCACATGCTGAGCGTGCGCTGCTTTTGGCACTGCCTGCAGATAGTGCTCAGGCCTGGTATCTAGACTGTGCTTTGCTGCACTTAGTCATAACATCACGTTTGTGCCAAGTCATTCCGATGAAGCTATTTGGGATTTGTGCAGCCCTGAAATAAAGATAGTACAGGAAAAGGCAAGAGACATCTCCCCAACCTGTTTCTTCTCCCATTGCCCGTTTAAGCAATGTGCTATTAAATCACTTTGGTTACAGACAGTTGCTCTCGGCGCTGATGTTTTTTGCATGTCTAACTATTTTGTTTAAATGTCCTGATGATTTAAAAAGGTCAGTGGGGAAAAAAGCAAGTTCTAGTTTTGACATTGAGTAGACCTTCAGTTTTGGACATATACTCCTCAGTAGGCCATCAGGTGGCTTGATGCTCACATGCGGACCTGCTTGATAAGTTGCAGCAAGGACCGTACTTGCCTTTGCTCTGGTCTGGTATTCAAATCCTGCTGGTTTCCTTTTGTGTACAACTGAAGAGGAGGAAAGCAGAAAAAAGCCTTTGTTCTCACCTTGTTTTCCTCTGGCACACATGAGCTGCACAGAGTCTCTCTACTTCACACACATCTGTCATATCTTGTCTTCAGCAGAGGATTTGCTGCTGTTCCTAAGTAGGTGCTCTTCTCTTTCAGATCTGCTTCTGGTCATGCTGTTTCTTCTGGAGATTAATGCCATTCAGTACTGGCATTACCCAGTATAGACCACAGTACATGTATCTTGCTACTGTGATGATTAGCCTTTCAGATGGGTTTAGTTCTACTTTTCCCACTGAAATAGAGTGAGCAAGGCTGAGGGTTTGGCCTGAAGACCTCCTGTTCAACACCTCTAATATTTTATTATGATGCTAGATGCCATTCTGATGGATTGTCAGTACATAGAGCTGATGCATGTCTTCTTGAAGAACTCCTGTTAACTTCTGTATTTCGATTGGCCATGGCTTTCAAACTGAAGACATGAATTGTTTCCTGAAGGAAATACTATGAAAAGAGTCATTTCTGTGATAGTTTTGTTTGTGATAAAGCTGATGGCAATATTTCTTATACATAGCAGGGTCAAATTCCTCCTTCATGTGTCTTTCTACCTCAGATATGTTACAGTAGAAATCTCCTTCAGGCTGTGTTGTCAAAAGATGTCATCTCCTATTTGAGAATCAAAGTTGCCCAATTTTCAGACTATATCAACGCAGCAAGGACACTTCAAACAGGGAGTATCTGTGAAAACATCTGGAGTTTCTAAAACTTTGCTCATTTTTTGGATGCATAAATTGTAGCTTGGCTTTTTAGAAAATCCTGGCAACAGTGCTGATAATGTTAAAGTCCACGTTTGAACACCATAAAAATTAAGCTCTATTAATTTTAGTCTAATGAAGTCAGTAGCTGCTTTTTACATTAGAGATTCCTGTAAGTATATGCTCATAATAAACACCTTATTTAGAAATACATATTAGGAATTTCAGTAAACTATAAATGTGCTTTTGCAGGAGTTTCACAGTGTAAAATTTTTCCTTTTAAAATAAGTTTTAATTTCCAATTTACTGTTCTTATTTAGTTTTTACTTTTCAAGAAACTATCTTTGAAGTTTAAACAACTTTTTAGGTAGAACTTAAAATTCTTGATTTTTAGATCATGGGGAGAAAAAGCACAAATCCATTTTCAAAACTAAATTCTAGCATGGAGGAGAATTTAATTTTTGAGTCCTTAACAGCCTTTTAAAACTCTTTTCAAACTCAACCATGTCAGGAAACGATTGTGAAAAATTACTTAGTGTTCCTTTATGTATGAATTTGTATAACCAGGGCTTTAGTAGATGATAAGGAGCAAATTTTTTTTTTCTGGCAACTTGAAATATAACAATGTTTCTATCCTTGTGGGTATGTTTTGTTGTTGTTGTTGTTGGTTTTTTTTTGAGCAGAATTCTATTTATTTATTTATTTATTATGCATTAGTTTATGCTTTGGTTTTGGCTTCATTGAGATGCCAACTGCAGCAGAGGCTCTGGGGTGCTTTGTCTGTGTTTTCCTGGTACTTGTTTTACAAAAACTGCCTCTTGCATGACAAAGATGATTTGGGTTAAGGCTATGGAAATTCTGTCCCTGGAGAGCTGGTCATTGGAGAAAGCCTTTCTCTATTCTAAGCATATGTGTTTGCTATACATGGCTTCTCGTGGATAAACCACATTACTGACTTGAACGCTTTCTCTGAAAAACCCTCTTTGTATTCTCACCAGGGAAATAATTAATAGCTGCAGGGGGACATGGTAGAACCTCAAGTGCTACATACAGCAATATCTCCAAGTTCCTGCTTCCTTGTCCTCCCTTTATTCTGCCAAGGGGTGATGCAGCACTCCAATGTCAGAATAATCCTTAACATACCTTGCTGCTGCCGCCAGATCTTTTGCAGCTGTGAAAGAGAGTGTGGGGTGGTTGGAAAGCTAAAGCCCAGGAGCACAGGGTGTTGTCCTTGTTGTGTCATCAGTGGGCAGGTGCCCAGCAGGTGACTTGGCTGCTTTGTCTGCATTGCATTACTAAAATCTTCTCCCTTCTCTCTAATGCACATGTACTGCTATTTCACATGGGAACATTGCTTACTGCCTCTTTAATGCTTAATAAGGAATTTCTCATTTTAAAATAGGGATTTCCTTTGGAGATGAATGAAAATGTAGCTACCTGTTTCTTTCTTCCTTGATGATGCGGTAAACCATTAGTCATTGACAGCAAAAGCTATTCTTACTTGCTTGTGTTCTCCTTTCCTTAGAATTTGTTGTGCCTCACTTGTGCTATATGCATAATTAATCTTCAAAGTGAAATGAAAAACCACCTTTAAGAAATTCCCCTCATGTGAACACAATACTCTATCCCAAGGCAACAGTTACAGACTGAGCTTTAACGATGACTTAATGGAAAAGGGAGAAAAAGCAGCTCTAGGCTGAAAGAGAAACTTACGGTGCAATTTGCAAATGAGGATCAGACATGGCTTTAAATTTTTTTTTTCCTAAATTCTTACATTAATACTTTGAATTCTTAGATTCTTTTTCTATGAAGTCTCTGGGATATACAGTGTTTCATAACCATCCTTGCAGCTAACTTTCCCAAAAAGGTTTGTTTATAAGCTACAGCACAGTTCCCTTCTCTTCTCTTGGTGTTGATGCTTGAATCTGTTATTTTGTAAAGATCTTTTACCTTGTCTGCCCCTTGGACTGAGTCACTGCTCTCTTTACATTCCTTCTTTGCCTCTTGCTTTATAACATAGATCAAATCTTGCAGTTTCACTTATAAAGCTATTTGCAGCCCTTCTTTGCCTTAACAGTTATCTCAAGGCTAGTATCAAAAGTCAGCTCCAGATGCCAGTCCTTATATCCCAGCTGCTAAATATCATAAGCAAACAATTTTGTCTTTCTCCCTTATCTCCTGGATTCTTGGGAAGGATTCCCACGCTCACAGCAAAGCCACATTTTGCTTCTCTTTCAAATTCCTCATTTAAAACATTTTTTTTCTAGAACTATATTTTGTTACAATGCCTTCAAAACTCCTGAGCATCTGCTGCTGCTGAGGCAGCCCATTGGCATGGGATATGGATTTAGTACTGGCTTGCTGTTTATTTCTGTTCTTTTATCTGTCTAAATTCTTCTGTTTTCTAATGTGTTAGATTCTTGGCACGGTCCATCTTTTTCTTTTGTTTGTATAGACTCTAACTGCTCCTAAGCTATACAGAAATGCAAATAATACATGCACGTAATACAAACAGAAAAGTTTGTCATCTTAAAGCTATCCTTAAACTCATGTTCCTTAAATAATCTGTAACATTAGAAGGCAGGGATGTTCTTTGCAGTATGAAATTTCTCATGTCTCTTGGAAAGAGATGCCAAATTTCATTGTTTCAATTACTTAATTGCTTTTAGCTCCATTTGAAAACACCAGTATAAAACAATTCCTCCACATTGTGTTGGGAAACGAAATTTGAGCAGCTTTTCTTGGTTTTGCTTTGTTCATTTTTCAGGTGTGTTGAGGCAGATAGAAACCGTTAGACAAGCACAGGAGTGCAAAAAGCGACCTCCTTCCTTGGGCCATCATCAGCCATGTGGTTGCACACAATACTAGAAATGAACACTAGAAATGTTCACTGGCTGAACGCTGACTGACTACAAAAAATAGTAACTATAATGAGCAACGGCCACGTAAGCTTTCTGCTGTGACTTGCCAGGAGGCTGTGTGACTGGTGCAGGCACAGGGATGGGGTGGAAGCAGAGCAGCAGCCAGAAGGCAAGGACTAGCTATCTCTCAGCACCAGCCAGGCCTTGGATTACAGCTATCATGGACTGCAGCCGCAAACCAGAATGCTAAAAACAAGAGAAAATGGAAACAGCAGAGATACACTGAACAGAAAGAGTGGGCTTGTGAACTGGGTGGTATATCCACCACTGCAGTGCTCCCACAGTGAAAACGAGCTGGAAATATCCATCTTAGCACTTGGTTGTCACTTCTGTCTCTTTGTCATCCTGTCCATACTCTTTCCCCATCACAGACAAGCATACTTTCAAGATCTGTAAGACTCTGCAGCTTCCAGAGGCAGACTGTTGCCGTACAGGGCTTAGTCTGAGAAGCTATCTCTAATTACCTAATGTGGCTTTTCTTTTTTCAGTTTAAATTGATCACTTTGTCATAGACATGGATAGAACACTTCCCTACCCAGATTTTATTTAAAGTTCACTATTGGTTTCCCCTTCTGCTTTGTTTTGTTTTGTTTTCAGGGTGTTTTGTTTGTTTGTTTGTTTTTGTCTTCTGGAGGCTTCACAGCCCAATTTGGCCCCCGAGGGAAGATGAACTGCATTTTTGAGACCTCTGAGCCTCACTGGAAGTTAGTTTAGATGGTTGTTCTGATCTTCCTTCATCTTCTGAGCTTGTATGAGACTTCATTGCCTCTTGTCTACTCTGAAGACATTCACATACTTAAAATAATATGCAGCTTCACAGAAGATTTCTCTGTCTTTACTGAAGTCTAAACCGAAAAGAAAAGAAAAATCTCTATTTTCCCATACAAAATCAAGGACTTTTCCAAGTTCTACAGTCCTAGATGGAAAGGATTTCACTGAGAAGAAGAGTTTCTACGGCAGAGGGACAAAAGGATGATTGAATATTTAGTTAGGAATTCAATTACTGTATAGATTCTCAGCAGGCCTTAATTATCCTCTTCCACGCATGATCCTGCAAGCCTTATGCAAGTGAACTTCAATGAAAGTTGAAGAGAGATTTTTTAATTATTATTATTGCTTGAGAAATTAAAATTTAGTCTATTGACATGCATTGATTTGCTTGTTTAGTTGTGTGATTTAGGTGTATATCCAATACTTAACTTTTTTAAGCTCAGTTTCAAACATCCAAATCTGCCCAACTTCTATGAGGTAAATAAGGAGAAAACTATACTTTTCAGAGCACTGAGGTAGAAAGAATTAATACCTGGCTATTGGTGTTGGCCATTAGACTTAGTGTCTTCAGAAAAAAAATGCTTGAAAGTATAGGGCTTCCTAGTTTTGCCAGAAAATTCCTGATAGGAGTCAATAAAGGAGTTATAGAAAAATAAAGGGCAAGATTCTCTGTAGGTATAAATGCAACAAAACATTAACGGGAAGCTAAATCAGGCTGTAGAGCTGGAGCCATATGTTGTTGGAAAGTTCTTGCTTGTCTTCATACAGGAAGCGTAAAGTACCGACCAACGTTGCTAAAAAATATTCAGCCTTTCAGGGACTGCAACCAAGTGCATGAGTTCCCTGCCATTAGTATCTGCATGAAGCTATTTGGCAAGCTTTGCTTTGCATTCTTTTATAAGACTGGGAAAAAGTATTTGGAAAATATCTTTTCAAAGCTAGAATGATCTGTATTTTAATATAGTTGTTCCCCGCCTCCCAGTATAGAGGTGGCCTTATTTTCCATAAATGCCGAGGAAAAAAAGGATAAAAATTCACTCACTACACTCTCCATAGTGATGGAGGGAGATATTTTTGATAATCTGTATACAAATAGGAAAGTTTTGCTTATATGCAAGAGATGACATTTTTGGACTGAATTTTCAAATCGTCACCCTTGACTCAAGGATAGCAGGATGTGTGCTCAGGACTTGAGATGAAGCGCTGGGTTTGAACGAGATGATTCTGTTCCCGGTTTGTCATTTGGATATTGCATTTGACAGTAACAAATGTCAGTGTTTGTGGTGGTCTGGTTAAAGTTCACTGCCTATGCCACAGAATTTACACATCCTGTAGCATTTGCAATTGAAATCATTTGGAAATTATTCACATGAGTAATATCCAAATAATTATGTATAATTGAATGTATTCAGTAAGGTCGTGATTAGAATTGGGTAATTTGCAAAGGATGAAGAACAGGAAGAAGGATAAAGGTTTATCTGTGAGATAGAAGTTCCTCTGACAGCTTTCACTTCAGAGAAATGAACCTAAGGATGGGGCAAGGCAAGGGAAGTATCTGGTCAGCCACGTACACGTCTGGCTGCCCTTGGGTAGTGAGTGTCAGCCAAATAAGTCTATGGCTCTGGCATCTGGATTCTGCATTGCTAGCAAATATGGTTTTGCTTTTATTCCAGCACTTGAGGCTTGTGAAGAACACTTTTATTCCCACAAGTTTGTGAGGTGCCCCACCACTTGTCTTACCTTATCTGCTCCAGGGAAACATGTTAGTTCACTTGGTATTGAATCAACAACTGGTGTTTTTTTCCTGGGACTGGGACTTGAACCAACTAGAGCTCGTTTCTATTCTGCCCCAGGGAAGCAGAAACACTGCCTGTCAGCTCCTTGTTCATTAAATCAAGCTTCCAGAGACTGACTGATTAGGAGACACAAACAGGCACCTATGCTGTTAAGTTTGCTGTCTCCTATTCTTTTTTCCCCTTTGTTGTTAGTTTCTATTAATTGTATTGTTTTTCCTTTCTTGAAACAGATGTTTTCACAGGCACAAAAATAGAAATTAAAAAAATGAAATATTCCAACCATATACATACATAAATAACTGCTCGTTTGCTCACTTGTCCAGAGCTTGCAGTTTTTACTAATATTTTACAGTCTAGTTCTGCTGATTCATCTGCTCTAAGGAAAAAAAAGTATCAAGTGAAGGGAAAACAAATTCCTGTGCTTATTCTTAATTGATTGTAGGTTTAGATCTTTAAGGACACCAGAACAAATGTTTCTTATATATCAAAAAGGGACTTTTTTTTATTACCATTAGGTCAAAATTAAAAGGATAGGATAAAAACTTCATGTTTCCTTGTGGTTTCTTTTCCCTTTTTTTTGTTACATTTCCTTTCTAATCTTTGATAAGCCTTTTGTGGGGTCAACAGCTACCTCTATCATGAAACAAAATGATGTTTCTTGGGCTATCATGAGAGCTTGTACATAGAGATTTACACCACGGCACAAGGCTTCAGGCACAAATGGGCATGCAAAATGGTACATAGAAAAATTTGACTTCTTTCAAGTATCTTTAGTGTTGCTTAGGAGAGAAGTGTTTAGTACAGCACATAAAAAAAATCACAGCTACCTAACCTGTAGTTCAGTATTTAACTCATTCCAAATGAAAATTCATTAGAATCCATTATAAATTCTCAAAAGCAGCAGAAGACTTAACAGGGTATAGATTCCTTGCAAGACTCTCCTGTGTTCAGTCATTGTAAGGTGTATGTGCCTGTGCAATGGGTAAAAGGACATTGTCACCACTTGTGCTGGAGTAGAAAGGGAGCAGCAGCTGAGGAACAAGATAAGCAGTGAAGCCCTGGGGTGCTCAGGGTGCTGGAAACCTCATGCCCAAAGAATAGCAACGTGCATCCTACGCACACTGTAACACAGCCTGCTCAGAGACCGAGGAAGGGCAGCGGATGCTCGCAGGAGTGGTCTTGGTTTAGTACGTCACTGTAACTCGGTCTTTGCAAGTACCTTTTTGTTCTAACTACTACTTGAAGAGCACTGGAAATAGGCACTGTCTTATTTTCCTCCTTAGTCTTTCTTGAGGATTATTTATTAATCCAACTCTTATTCTCAAACCTCAGGAGACATTTGGCTCTGACTGAAGCCTTGTAGTGTATTTACTCATTCCTTGGAGAAGGTCCTGATCCACTGTAAGATCAGGCTAGCTCTGACAGATCTGCTTTATTTATGGTTATAGTCATTGACAATTACTTTAGTAAGTGTAACTACAGACTAATTAGG
>JAVSBS010025315.1:44311-56569 GCA_033124195.1 Coracias cyanogaster | reverse complement strand
AGCAAGAAACACTATTAAAACACTAAATAGCTAAGAGAACTAGAATTCTTTTAGCTTGTCAAATTGGTCCATTAAATCTACGTGTGTTGTACCTGTAATTGCAAGACTCCAATTATCATACACTTAGTGAAAGGAGTGATAAGGTTTTCTGGAGTGGAAAGTGATAAGAGATAAAAGTGAAAAGTGCCTAATTATAACTTTTGCTGAAAGCTATCAACAGCAAATGTATATTTCTGATAAGAACCAGAAGCCAAGAACTTTAAATCCTGATATCTCTGAGCAAACAAAATGAGGGAAAGTGGAAGTTGGAAGGAAATGTCATCACCTCATTCGTACAGGTGTTTTAAACAGTGTAAGACCCTGTAGTCTTCACAGTCTGCTCATATTGCTGCTGGTAAGTGCTGCATTGGTGTCCATGCAGCACTGACATCAGGAGACCATGGCCCTTGGAGAAGTTCCATACTTAATCTTACCTAGGATAGAGTCATCTTCCATAAAACCCTTAGAGAATGAAGGATCTGACCTAAGGTGACATTCATATTTCTCGCTGGGGATCGGTTTTTTTAGTGTAATTATCCCTGGGAGGCAGCCAGCTCATAGGGATGGCTATAGTTTGATATGAAAATAGTGCTGCCTTGAAGGTTCTCTTGAAAGTATTTGGGGTAAGATGGAGAGGAATGACCAAAATGCAAGCATGAATTCAGACACTGCTGAAGACTGGAGTTTATGCAGTGGAGAAAGGAATTAGAGGTGCTTCTATTTCTGCCATAATTACAATGGTGGAAAGCTGAATAAAGGTGTATCTTATCTCAGTACCTTTCTGTTGATCTGAACCTTTGAAGTGGGAGCTGCTGAGGTTTTTAGAAAGCCTGGAATCAATTTGTGAAGGAGTATAAAGGTGAAAGATCATGTGAGGGACCAATAATTCTGAGAAATACATAAAAGGAGGAGAAAGATGGCCTTATGAGCAGCAAGATAGACAGGATTGTTGTTTAGCAGAACTTACTTGGCAGAAAAACAATAGTGAACTGGCTGCTATTGAGAAGCGGGAAGAAAAAGATTCATTCTTTTCTGAGAACCCAAGAGGCTTTATCCATTTTAAAACCAATTCTGTGCAAAATGAAGGCAAGCGAGCATATGTATTCAAATGGCACTTCAGCCTCTCTCCAAAAAAAAAAAGTCATCAGTGTTAAAATAGGTGTCATTACCCTGTGGTGTTGCTTGCTTGCTTGCTTTTTCTGTTGCTGGATGGAAAATGACAAGTCTCGCTTCTAATTGGTTTTAGAGAATTGTTTGCAAAGTTTTGTATTAAAAGGGAAGGAAGCGGAATTTTTTCTGCTTGTGTCAAAAGACAAAAAAATGAGAAACGATACAGATAAAATAAGAAAAGGGTGGTCATTTTGTGCTTAGAGTGGCTTTGGAAAACTGACTTTAAATGAAATAGTATTTTCTTTAGAATGATTGAGATAAAACAATAAAAAGATTTTGCCTCTGAGAAATCAAAATGTTTGCTCCAAGTGAGGGGAGGCTGGTAGTCCCATGTTTAAAACTAAACTTCTAATACCGACTTAAGCTGAATTCTACCTACTCAACCAGTGGCAGTCATGCATGATACTGACAGTTTATAGTTGGTTGGAAGGAGAAAGAGATCTGGGGAAGAAGGAAGGAAAAACACATGGTCAGATTCTTGTATTTTCAAGATGTAAAAAGAAATCTGTGTACCATTTCCCATTTTTGTTTTGCAGAACCTTATTCTGAAAGGGATTTATTTTTCTGAAACTTCTAAATAAGGCTTAAGAAGGAGGAAGGAAGAAACAGTGACCGGGAGCAGATATAGTAGATAACAACAAAAAGTCTGTGTCAGAGAAGGAGGAATGTTTACATTAATGTTGTCACTTATGGTAACAATTGGCTTAGACTTTGGTCCTGAACATCATGTCTGTTAAAATGTAGTGTCTGTCAACCAGCTGTAGAGCTGAGAATTTTAAGGGGAAAGTCTCTCTTCTGTACTTGAGCCCATCGGTGTGCTGCCTGGGCCTCCTTGTGACTGCTTTCCCTCTTCCGTGTCCAACACAGAGATGTAAAGTTCTTTGCAGCATTTCCTGCAGGAAATGCTGCAAAAAGATAAAGAATAATTGGTTGAATTCTCTTTGGAGTATGCATGTTTGACCTGGTTTTGACCATGCCTGCTGTGGTAGTGGACAATAAGCAGTTTGAGAGGAGGTGTAAGAAGACAATCACCATTTAGCTGTCTCAGAGTGATGTTTTAATTGGCATATCATAACAGTAATTTAGAAAGTAATCTGGCTTCATAATAAGACCACTTCAATAGCGGGGGTCCTAAAATTATAGTTCAGTTGATAGTATTTGTCTCCCTGTTCTTGTAAATATATACCAGATTTTCAAAGGTTATCAGTAACAGAACACGTTAAGAATTATTAGTTGGTGAAAATGGTGAAACCTTAAATTTAATTATATTTCCTGAAGCGGTGGGAAGATCTAGTCATGTTGTGATTTATGTTTGACAGATGGCTACCATCCTATCTGACAGGACAAAGGGGAAGGCAATTACTCAATTTTAAAAATTTTATGATACCTGTAGCAAATGATTCTTGGGACAATCTAATACCAAATTAATAAATGAAGAACTCAGGCACTGTATGGTGGGTGGTGAGAACTGGATGAAGACTTTTGGCTGTGTGAACACCCTTGCCCAACATCAAAGGCTGTGTCCAGGTTCACACTCCCCAGAAAGCAAATTGGTACTGGAAAATGGTAAAAGCTATAATTACTTTACTATTGTATTGATAGGAAGTTTTCCACGTGGACTAAGCTTGTTGAACTTCAATGTGCACAGGAACAACCAAGCAATATCCTTCTGTGAAGGAAAGCAGCAGCTTTCACTGTGGTTACATCTGGAATGTGTTTTCGGCTTACACAAGTATATCTGCTGAAACAGCCCAAGCAGTTTCTACTAGCTATTGTAAAATAAGGTGTCTTGTTACTCCCTTCCTCACTGTGGGTCTCAACCTTTTAAGCAATGTGCTTTACCTACATGAGTAAGTGTGCCTGTGGTTTGACTGGATCATGGGATCTATGAATGCTGGCTGTTCATCCACCTCTTTCATCTGCAAGAAGCAATTTGTTTGCTTTTATGGTTAGAGATTCTGGGGGATAAAATACAAGAACTTCATAACAAAAATAATACCTGAGAGGCCACAGTCCCCCCACTAGGGACTTTGATTTTTATTAGCTAATGTTTATTAAGTGAGAATTAAACTAAGCACCGTATCAAACAAAGGTCTGCAGTGACACTTGCAACAACCACTTCTACAGAATAAAATAATCTGTCTTGGCAATTTTAAAATTAAACCCAAAAAGCTTATATTTAAATCCAGGCACTTTGTTTGCACTTTTTTGACAACTCTACTTTTTTTTTTTTTTTTTTTTTTGCTTGGGAAGTGAAGGATGAGTTCTGATCACATAAAGACGTTTCTTCAGGGAAATCAAAGATTCTTGGAAGACTACACAATCCCTTCTCTCAACTGCAGCTGAAAAAGGAGTGCTTCAGACTCCTGTGTCACGTTAAATGTTCACAGCAGGAAAAGAGCCAGGTACTTGAACTGACATGATGGATTCCCCCTTCACCTGCTGCCTCTATCTCATTAAACTGCTGTGATTAAAGAGTTATCAAAATTTAATACTTCAAAATGACTGCACAAAAGCAACTTCTCCATATAAGAAGTGGTCTTTATAAACACAGAATTTCTTCCACAAATCTCTTCCTCTGTGCACCCCCTCTCTCCTTACACCTTCAATCCTTAAATTTATGAGGAAGTGGTGAAACCTTTAGCCAGCAAGAGGCATTCCTGAGAATAAATATGGGCTCTAAATTATTTCAGCCCATCGGGCATATTGGTTATTAAACCTCATGTGGTGCAAGAGGGCAGATGGATGCACTGTGTCATTGCCAGCTGTATTAATTACATGCTAAAGATTTTCTATTTTTTTAGGTAGAAATATGGATTGGAATTATACCAGGATTATTCAGGTGACTCTGACAAGCTGTGGCTTGAGAGATGTATTGAAACAAATTAGGAGCAGCTTAGTTTGCTCAGGCATTGAACTTGCTGGGTTTTTTTTCCTACCTTCTGTACAGTCTGTATGCAGGTGAGATTAGTCCGACAGAATACAAACATTAGAATTTGGTCCTAAAACAACTAATTCCTAGCATTTTTCCAGCAGTAGATCTCAGTTAAGTAGATCTAGAGGAAATATTAAGAAGCCAGGTGACTTGCCCAAAATCACTCAGAGAGGTATTACATACAGAGTCTGTTTCTCTCGAATCCCAACACATTGCAATGCTTACTGAGCTGCGCTGTTTCCCATATATAACCCACTGACATGAAAAAGGGCCTGAGGAGGATGGTGTCTGGCCTGAGGATCAGCACAGACCACCCCAGCTAGTGGCATGGCCTCTAGACAATGCTGTTTGCTCATGCCGTGAGGGCAGCTTGGGGCTCTCTCTGCATCAAGCTGCAGGAGCAAGGGGATAAAGAAGTGGGGAATAAAAGCTTTGGAGCCTCCTATTTGTCACGTCTGCCTGCAGCTGACATAATGTGAGTTTTTTCCTGGATAGCAATACATCCCGTGAATTATGATATAACGCCTGGCAAAACTCAGCTACACAACGTGGGTACTGATAAAGCTGACAGCTGGTGTAAGATGGGGTCCCTCCGTGCTGCTCCTTGTGTGCTGCAGTTTTACCATTTTGAGGTCAGATGCCTTGTGTTTAGGTATAAAACATTTTAATTAAGTTCCTGGTGGCAAATAATAAAAGTACCTTTATGTAAGAAGCTTAAAAACTTTCTCCAGAAACCCCGAAGAAAAACAAATATTACAGTACCACTTTTGTAGGCAGCAAAAGCATCAGCATTCAGCAGTTCTCAATATTAGTAATGGATCTAAAATATTCAGGGAAATATTTTAAGGGGTACTTTAACAAGGTCTAGGTTATATTGCAGGGATTACTGTAAAGGAGTGCCATGTTTAAATGAAGCTTTTAAAATTAATGCTGTCCAAAGTACTAGCACTGCACTATACCGATTTGTTTTGTGAGTCTGCTGGGAACATCACCCATGCAGGGGCGTGTGGTGTGTGCAAGGATCTCTGGCCTCAGGAATGTTGTATCTTCTCCTCTATACACGCTACAAACATCAGTATAGAGAAACGCTGAGGGAAAAGGAACAAGGCAGCAGCGCTGGTTAACCTGGTTGACAGGGGTGTTGGTATGTGGCTGCTCAGCTGCTCTCACAGGCTGAGGCATTACAGGGAAGAAATTCAGGAGAAAGGGTGGTAACGCTACACTTTGGTTTTGATCAGAGCTGATCTGGCTTTCAGAAGTGATGTCAGATACAGGAAAGTTTACAGCATGTGAATAGCTCAAAGTAGCATTAATGTCTGTATCAGCTACCTGATATGGTTCTGCTTATAGTCCAGTTTATACCCCAGCATAACAAATCCACATCTACATGCACATTTTCCTATAGGTATTTATTATACATTCTCACAATTAATTTTAAGGAAAAGGAAATAATTTCATAATATATGTTCTAATTTCCTGAGTTTTGAGGGAAAGAAGATTATTTAATAAAAATTAATCAATCTACATTCTGTCCTCCATCACAGACTTGGTTTAGCAACTTCTTTATCAGACAGGGAGGATCAGACCTCTGCTTTCACATGAATTACTTACTTACTTACTAAAAGGTTATGTTTGGTTCTTAATTTCTTTTCTGGTTTATTAGTATGTCTCCTTGTCTGACTCTTTGTGTTACGTATGTCAAGATGTTATGGCCGGACCAAGGAAAGGTTAAATCAGGAGGTGCAGGAGCTGTTACAGCACTGAGCTTGCTGGTCAAAAGTTCCTGATGTCCTTTTTAGAGCACAGGAGTGTGTAAACGATATAGTTAACTACAACGCTGATCAGAGACACCACAGGATACCAGTGACTGGGAGATACCTACGGGGGACATATCTCCTTCAAAAACTGGTGATATGGTATTTTTTTTGACCTGGTGGCAATGGAAAACCTCCTCACCTTCATCACCATATGTCAGCTTATAGTAGAGAATGTAAATGATAGAAGACACAAACAGTGGGAATGGAGTTCATGCAATTATTCATCTCATACAAATAACAGGTCTAAACAGCTTGTACAAGTATTAATAAACAGCAGAAGGCAAGAAACACTGGGGAAACAATAGTTACCTCTAAGAATATGAGAGATGCTGAATTTATTTCTGGGCAAGCTCTACAACTGTTTTCATGATCTCCTATCTGTCCATATCATATGGAGGTTGTTTATTCTTTTTCTCACTTATTGCACTTATTTGTGGTGCAGGCTTAAAGTGCCAAAAGGACAAGATGCCCATCCCCTAGATCTCACAGTCAAGAGGCCTGACCCTGTGTAGCACTGAACATGTTGTGCTCTCAGCCTGGAGAAAAGAGGACTCAGGGGAGACCTTATTGCATCCTTTCAATACTTCAAGGGAGTCTATAAGAAAGACAGAGGACAATCTTTTTAGCGGGACCTGTTGCAATAGGACAAGGGGTGGTGGTTTTAAATAATAAGAAGAGAAATTTAGACTAGATATTGTAAAGATTTTCCTTTTTATGAGAGTGCTGAAACACTGACCCAGATTGCCCAGGGAGGTGGTCAATGTTAATCCGTGTAAACATTCCAGGTCAAGCTGGATGGGGCTCAGAGCAACCTGCTCTAGTTGGAAGATGCACATACTCACTGCAGGGGGAATGAACTTGATGATTTTTAAAGGTCCATTCTAACCCAAACCATCTATGATTCTATGTTCAGTCTTGTATGGATATGTACATTCAGTCCACACGTAAACACAAACAGTTTGATTTGTTTATGCATACACACCTTTAACACTACTGTGGAAGCATAGAGAAGCCTTGAACATGAGTATAAATGACATTATACAGTGCACTACACCAATATGGAAACTCTTTGCCCTTGGAGAAATGTAGCTATTGACAGCTTGTGAAGCTTCTAAAGGCCAAGATTTCTACCGTAGTGTGAGTGAAAGATGATTACAAATGGTGGCCACCAAAAGGTTTGTGTAGATGTAGTGCTGGAATTGCTAAGTATGTGCCTACTTGTGTTGTAATTTTTTTGACCAGTACTGGGTATCCCAAGGATCTCAGAGCTGTTGAGTGTAGGTATGAGAGTTGTAGCTCTTCTGTGCAATAAGGAGATGCACAGAAGAAGGAGTGATAATGATGGCATGAATATGCAAGTAGTTCTCAATGCCAACACCATCATCACAGATGTTCCCATGCATCTGGGGTCCGTGCACAATTCATTCACTTTGCACATGTTCCCACTCAACCAGCTACTCTGAATATTTTCACCCAATGGGGGATGGCTGATTGTTCAGCCTTTATCATATTTTCCTCAAGTTTACTCTAGTAACATCTGTGTAGAGTCATTATAGACCTGGCACTTGTTCTGAGCCGGTACTGATTTTCTCTTTTGGTGACAGGCAATGTTCTCTTTTTCTATCCCACTGAACATGTAGAATAAAGCAACCAATACTATCAGATACTGTCAGGCTACATGCATTCCACCACAGCCCTGAAGTGATAAGTTGTCTTATCACTTCTATGGTAAGCTGTGGAGCACTGTCAAAGCTGATGACAGCACCTATTCTACCAGGAGACCCAGGCTGTGCTTTAGCTGGTGTTTCCCTCAAACTTAGTTGGCCAGCTGGACATAACACTACAGCGTCGGAGTGTTTTCTTAGCTTTGAGTGTGAGAGACACTCCACCAACATACTGATCTGATTTTGCACCACTGCCGTCATTTCTAGAACGTCAAAAAAAAAAACCCCAAACCAGAGATGAAAACAGCTTGTTAGTCAAATTGCTACAGAACTCTTCTGGGCTGCAGGTCTCATGGAGCCAATCCCATTTTGGGTAAGGAAGACCTAGAAACCTCTTTCCCTTTTTTCAAAGTTGATGAGTGGTTTACCTGTAAGGCAGTTGTCCAAAAATGATCTGCTGCTTCTACCACGCTATGTGGAGAAGGGAATGTATTAGCTGTCAGCTCAGCCTGACCTTCTCCTGGCCGTATTTGAGTTTTGAAGCACCTCCAATCATGCGACAGGAGCCTGTGAAATCTTGCTATTGAGAAGTCAGGTGCCAAACGAACTGTGATGTTTGTAACCTCTGATAGTGACCATAAATGCAAGATGTGCTGCATTCACTCGGTGCTCACTAAGGTACCTGTCTTCCTCTTGGGCAACACAGAAATAGTTTAAATGAGGGAGCTTTGAGAACTCCCTATTCCTAGAAGCAGGATTGGGGTGAATGTTATTTGGTATATAGTGCAGTTTAGTTGACAAATTATGTTTGCAGTAGCTTGGCTCTTTGGAAAGGAGATTGTTCTTAGCTTCCTTGTTAGTGATGTGTGCTTTCCATGAGCAATAATTGAGATTAAACATTCTCTGGGGAAGTAAGTAATTTATTTTGTAGTAAACTGATATCTGTTGATATTTTAACATTACTTAGAGTATTTATATTTAGATTTGCATCCATGAACTGGAAAATACAATCTTATTTCATAAGATAAGTAATTTACTGTTAAAAATTTAATAAAATATTAATTATATATGAAAAGGCTTATGTAGCACAGAACACATACCATATATTATTCGAAATGGTTCATGGTGAATAAATTGCTTTGCAAAGGAAACGGGAATACATTAGCACAAAATAAAAGCAATGGAAGTTGGCTGTGCTGTTTGGCAGGTGTGGTTAAGCAAGTTGCACATGTGGGTTCATCTCCTGTACAGCGAAGCAGGAGAGAAATCGGTGTATCGCAGCCGTCTCTCCGTGTTCCTGAAAAGGATCTGCTGGCTCAAAGCTTCCCGACTGCGCTGCGCTGTGTTGCTGCAATACAAAATTGGTTTATGTCTTTTTTTTTTTTTTTTCTCCTCTCCTGTTGGGAGTGTTTGAGAACCTGCAGTTGGGAAATTTTGGGCTTCCACAGTGCAGTTTTCCAGTTCATCAGAACCCTAATGATTCAAGCAACAGTGCAATTGGGCAAAGAGTTGGATTAATGTTGTGACAATTAAGACTTTAATTCTTGTCAGGCAAAGGACAAGCTCTACTGGCATTGGGAAAACGGTTAAATGGTGTTGGGGAAAGAATTTTGTTTCATTGACAATACCAATATTCTCTGTTAGCAACAGATTTTATTGTGAGCCATCAGCGCACGATTATCCCTGGATTGTACATTAATTTCTTAGTTGAGTCTCGGCCTTGCTAATGTTTTATGTGCTGAATCAAATGACATCTGAAAGAAGGAACTGCTTGCTTAGATGGATAATCGGCTGGTAGTAAATGCAATCCATCCAAAAGTTGTTTGAATAATGTGCATGCTCTCCCAGGCAGAAAAACTTACCTGACTTTCATATGGTTGAGAAAAGTCATGCCTTTTAACTTTGCATTGCTTTTGGTCAAGATGATTTATTCTGAGGAAGTGCTCTTACCTCGTTCACTCTAACCTTTGTGAAGTTTATGCTATTACACGTTCATAGCCTCTGCTACAGGAATGGTGGTTCTCCTTCTAATGTGCCCTGTGGCTTTATAAATGGCAAGGTCACTTGGTAGGATTTGTGACAAAGATGAAAGTTGTCTTCAAGCCTCTTTCCTGAGAACTAAATCCACCATAAAACTAGGGCTTTTGAGGTTTTTCTAAGCTGAGAAATGTTGAGCACTCAGATAAAGATCATATTGTTTTCATTGCAGCAACTGCACAAAGGCAAACATTTTTAATTCACAGATGCACTTGGGACTGTCCTGCAACTCCCATCACTCTTCTGCAACCACTGTAATACTGAGCTAATTTGAGTAGCTTTTCTTGTTCTTATGTAAGCTACATGTTCCTGTGGACTGGTGGTTGAGTGATTACTGATTAATACTGTGTGCATTTCCTCTGACTATCTCAAAGCAGATGATTTTCGCAGTATCCTTGAGTGCATTAGATTATCAACTGTCAGTTAAAGTTTGTACACATGAAGCAATTGTAAAATGTATGGAATGAGGTCTGAATACTTGCGCTGTAGCTCATTACATTTTAACAATATCCTCTACCAAGTGACATCATAATATATGTATTCAGTACATGTCGTTGTCATTGCATGTCCATTCCTCGTGTTTTCCCTGTCTCTCTGAGTGTCTACATCAAAGACCCTCTTTGGTGCATACAGTGATGCATGTATATAAATTCAGCATAGTGAAATGATTTTCCTAGTATTTCTTTGTATATTTGATGGTAAATTCTAGTGCACTCCTTAGTTATGATTCAGGATGATTCCTGCTTAGTTATCTCTCAGAACTATCAAATATTTCATCTATATTTCCTCCTTGTCTCTCTGAGCAAGAAAAACAGTGATGAATTCCATGCTGTCATCTGACAACACAAACAAAAAATAACATTGACTACATAGAACACGATGAGTTTGAGGAGAGCGCTGTTACATGTCACTAGCTGCCCAGAAACTACATTCAGGGCAGCTGTGACAGAAACAGTAGATGCCCTTTTAGAGCTGAAGTTCAGCTTCTGTGTGGCTACAACAACACTTAGCCACTGCAGATGGAAACAGAAATTCCTTCCTTCTAACATGTATTTTCAAGAACGTATTAAATTAATATATACCTTTGAATCAAGATGTTCAAATATTCTCACAGGAATGCTATTGGGATTCTATGTGCCTGTCATAACATTGATCCAGGCAGTCAGCTCCAATGGATTTGTTAAACAGGTTTTTACATCAGCACATAAAATCAGGAATTTATGGCTTGCCATAAGGCATACAAAGCGAGATTTCAACTCCCTGTGGTGCACAGCACATCACGCATCAGGAATGTCACTATTCCTTGTAGCATCTATTACTCCAACCTGCTGCTAAAATGCAATTCTAGGCTGTGCTTTATGTATTTCAGGAGCTAGGATAGGACAGCAAGGTGGATAAATTGCTGTGAGGTGATGACACAGAGGTCATAAAGCCTATCATTCTCCACAACCTTTGGTAATTTTCTTTCTTTCTGAACGTGACCCTTTCTAAAACCATTTTTGATAACCCTGGCTGCTCAGATGCCCACAAACAAAGCAAATGAAGAAGACAAAAGTCAAACCACGTCTAACACTATGAAAATCAAAGTGATGGAATTTAAAATGCACAACAAATAAATGATTGATTAACCATCTGAAATGAACTTTTCTTTCATGCCATCAAACTCTCCAGCAAGCTCCATTTGTACATAGCACCTGATGTTAATTGCTGCTAGGAGTACTGCTTGTGCTGCGCTCTAGTGCCTCTCTGCTGAAGAGCTCATTTCAGTGCTGAAGAGCAATTTCTGTCCCCTGTAGAGCCAGCAGCAGTTACCCAGCAAGTCCTCACAGGGTTTCAAAAATCTTCCACCAAGACTTTATAATTTCCTTCCGTTTACTTAGGATCTCCAATCCTTGTGTTCTCAGTGACAATAGCAATTATCACCAAAGAGATACTGTGTATTGTTGTGCTTTAACTGCCATATAAAAAGCCCCAAACTTAATAGCTTTAAAACCAGTTATGTGCTTCATAGCAGCTTTCAACACGTTACACAAGCTTTCAACACAGCAACCACTACTCCATGTAGGTCATTGTCAAAGTGAACCTTTTGTTCTCTTCAAACAGGTGGAGAATCTAGTGATGGTGATGCTTTGGGGTTGACAGGCATAAGCTCACTCATGCAGATTTTAGTTATGTATGATCTGTGTTTCTCTATGGGTCAAGGTACCAAACCCATCTTCGCATGTATCAGCGAACCCTTGAGTTGACTCGTGTTTTGCTGGATGAATTTCAGCCTTGTTTCTTTTTCATTTCATGCACTGATGTACAAATTTCCTATCAGCTGCTTGTGAGAGTAATGCGTGTGCTGTGCTAGAGAACTGGATGTCAGCATGGTGTAAAATTAAAATTAGTTTTCATTGGCTGGGCTTTGGGAATGCATACGGAGCTGAAAAGCCTGTTACATCCTGGCCCCCATTTCATAGAATGTTAGGGGTTGGAAGGGACCTCTGGACATCATCCCCCTTGCCAAGCAGGACCATAGAATCTAGGGCAGATTACACAGGAATGCATCCAGATGGGTCTTGAAAGTCTCCAGAGAAGGAGACTCCACAACCTC